>CM049881.1:30797838-30800338 GCA_027474115.1 Schizopygopsis malacanthus
TTGTGGTGGAAGGCCAATCAGATCAAAGTGTTTGTGGTGGATGGCCAATCAAATCAAAGTGTTTGTGGTGGATGGCCAATCAGATCAAAGTGTTTGTGGTGGATGGCCAATCAAATTAAAATGTTTGTGGTGGATGGCCAATCAAATCAAAGTGTTTGTGGTGGATGGCCAATCAGATCAAAGTGTTTGTGGTGGATGGCCAATCAGATCAAAGTGTTTGTGGTGGATGGCCAATCAAATCAAAGTGTTTGTGGTGGATGGCCAATCAAATCAAAGTGTTTGTGGTGGATGGCCAATCAAATCAAAGTGTTTGTGGTGGATGGCCAATCAAATCAAAGTGTTTGTGGTGGATGGCCAATCAGATCAAAGTGTTTGTGGTGGATGGCCAATCAGATCAAAGTGTTTGTGGTGGATGGCCAATCAAATCAAAGTGTTTGTGGTGGATGGCCAATCAAATCAAAGTGTTTGTGGTGGATGGCCAATCAGATCAATGTGTTTGTCGTGGATGGCCAATCAGATCAAAGTGTTTGTGGTGGATGGCCAATCAAATCAAAGTGTTTGTGGTGGATGGCCAATCAGATCAATGTGTTTGTCGTGGATGGCCAATCAGATCAAAGTGTTTGTGGTGGAAGGCCAATCAGATCAAAGTGTTTGTGGTGGAAGGCCAATCAGATCAAAGTGTTTATGGTGGATGGCCAATCAGATCAAAGTGTTTGTGGTGGATGGCCAATCAGATCAAAGTGTTTGTGGTGGAAGGCCAATCAAATCAAAGTGTTTGTGGTGGATGGCCAATCAAATCAAAGTGTTTATGGTGGATGGCCAATCAGATCAAAGTGTTTGTGGTGGATGGCCAATCAGATCAATGTGTTTGTGGTGGAAGGCCAATCAAATCAAAGTGTTTGTGGTGGATGGCCAATCAAATCAAAGTGTTTGTGGTGGATGGCCAATCAAATCAAAGTGTTTGTGGTGGATGGCCAATCAAATCAAAGTAGGCGGGGCTTATGTACACAGGCGCTGAGTGTACAAACTGCAGCTCGATGCGTCAGACAGTTAAACGACCGACAGAAATATTCAGGGATGTAAACTAATAAACTTTTGTTTAATTTCATTTTTAAGAATCTGTTATCTTGAAAAATAATGCATGCTACTGCCCACTGACTTGGTCTTAAACCTATGTTGTTATCCAATTTATGAGCCTCAAAATATCTTAAAATCCACACATGTAGGTCAGGAAAATCAACATTTCCATGCTCCCCAACCCCCCTAGAAATCTTTATTTTTGGGACCTCAGTATTTATAAAAAATACGTACGGCCCTGTCTGGAGCAATTAGACTGATTATTAATGCGCCTTACAGAACACATCATTGTGAATTATACTCTCTTTTGAATCGGACATCATTGGAAACTCACTGGTATATTTGTATTTATCAAGTTTTGCTGGGTTTATTACCTGAATATCTTCATAAGTTGTTGAATCCTCATTCTAATACATATACAACTAGATCATCGAATTATATTTCCTTGGCTATTCCTAGAAAGAAAACTACTTATGGTCGTTCCGCTTTTGAATGTGCTGCACCAAATGATTGAATATGCTTCAAAAAGTTATTGAAATTAGAGACAAATATCAAAAAAGAGACAAATATTACAGTATGTGCATTTAAAACATTACTAGTGAGTGCTTTGACCTCGATCTGTAAATGTTTTTACTGTAAATGTTTTTTTTTTATGTGAATTATGTATTGTGATATATGTTTGTATGTCTCAGGAGATATTAATTATCCTGCCAGGCTGTTATTGTAATTAATTAACTTGATTCTTTAAATAAAGGATAAATGAAAAACCTGAATACATTATGATAACCAGCGTCGGATTCATACAAATACTCTCATAAATCAACAATATTCAGTGAAAAGCGTTCAGCACACAAACTACATTCAATCTTATTATTAAAATCACTTTTGCTAATATATTTTATGAAATATTTTTAACATAAATAAAATCAAAACTGTATTAAAAATGAATTAATCAATCATTTATAAAATATTTAGATAATATATATAAATTATAGATTACAATAAATAATTTCAGTAATATATTTTGTTACATATTTTATACACAATAAAATGTATAAAAAAAGATAAATAAATTATAAGATTGATATAAAATACATAAATTATAAAGCTAATATATTTCATTGAATATTTTATACATAAAATAAATGAATAAACTGCATTAAATCAAATAATTTACTTACTAAAGTAATTAAAATGAATTAATAAATAAAGTATATAAATTAAACTGTTATAATAAATAAATTAGTTTGCTTAAATATTTCATTATATTGCTTATATATAAAATAAATAGAATATGAATTAATTAATTGAAAATGAATATTTTATAAATAACTGAATAAATAAATATATATATTACTGAAATTATAAATGTATCATTTTTAAAACTATAATAATAAATGGTATCTATAATTATTTAGCTAAT
>CM049881.1:30805338-30827838 GCA_027474115.1 Schizopygopsis malacanthus
GTGTGTGTGTGTGTGTGTGTGCGTGTGACTGTGTGTGCGTGTGACTGTGTGTGCGTGTGAGTGTGACTGTGCGTGTGACTGTGCGTGTGACTGTGCGTGTGAGTGTGACTGTGCGTGTGACTGTGTGTGCGTGTGTGTGTGTGTGTGCGTGTGACTGTGTGTGCGTGTGAGTGTGACTGTGCGTGTGACTGTGCGTGTGACTGTGCGTGTGAGTGTGACTGTGCGTGTGACTGTGCGTGTGACTGTGTGTGACTGTGTGTGACTGTGTGTGACTGCGTGTGACTGCGTGTGACTGCGTGTGACTGTGCGTGTGTGTGCGTGTGACTGTGCGTGTGTGTGCATGTGTGTGTGTGTGTGTGTGTGTGTGTGTGTGTGAGTGTGTGTGAGAGCGTGTGTGTGTGGTCAGTAGAGACCTCAGTCTGAGTGCTTCATCAATGATTAGCTTCATCAGTTCACATCTAACGAGCTTAATTTGCCTCAAACGAGCCAATGCCCCTCATTTAAAGTAAATCTATTTCCTGAGCAACATCTCCGCTTTCACTTGATTGTGTCAGCGAGTAAACAGAGCTGTTATCTGTGTTTACTCCGGTCAAACTCTCACAAACCATTACTGTAAACACAGACAGCAATCTATACAACAACTAATGTGCAAAGACATCAACAAGAATTAGCTGTAGAGGAAATACATCATCGTTTACACAAACATATTGTGCAGCACATACGTGACCCTGGACCTCAAAACCAGTCATAAGAGGCAATTTTTCAAAATTGAGATGTATAAATCCCACGAAAGCTCAATAAAAAATATTTCCATTGATGTATGGTTTGGGCGATATTTGTAAATCTGAGGGTGCAAAAAAAATCGAAATATTGAGAAAATCATCTTTAAAGTTGTTCAAATGAAGTTCTTAGCAATGCATATTAATAATCAAAAATTAAGTTTTGATATACTTACTGTAGGAAATGTACTAAATATCTTCATGGAACATGATCTTAATATCCTAATGATTTTTGGCATAAAAGAAAAATGTATAATTTTGAGCCATACAATGTATTGTTGGTTATTGCTACAAATATAGCTGTGCTGCTTATGACTGCTTTTGTGCTCCAGGGTCACATATTATAATAAATCAGTATATTATTATGATTTCTGAAGATCATGTGACACTGAAGACTGCAGTAATGATGCTGAAAATACAGATTTTATCACAGAAATAAACTACAGTTTAACAGATATTAACATAGAAAACAGATGTTTTAAATACTAATAATATTTAATATTTCTGTATTTTTAATCAAATAAATGCAGTCTAAAAAAAATCTTACGGTTCAAAACAGTTTTTATCGTTCGTCTAATAATTCATTAAATTCGGTAGTTTTGTAATTTATTAACATTAAATTATATTATATTCTGGGGTCCAAAAGTCTGAGATTATTGAAAATCTTTTTTTTTTCACCATTTATTCCTGTAAATAAAGAAAAAAATTAATTCATACATTAAATTAGCTTTAAGTCAGTTTCATGTAATTTAAGTTTAAATTAGTCAGCAAATGAACTGAATTTTTTGTGTATTTTTTATTTACATTTTAATTTAATAAATACAAATAATATTTGTAATTAAAAAAAAAATTGTATTTTTTTTTTTTTTTAATACAGTAATTTTTGTTGCATTTTTGTAACTAGTTTTATTGTTTAAAATAAGTCTATATACTTATTCATATTTATTTAAGTTTTGGTTGTTTTAGTTCATCCAGTTAAACATTTAAAGTTGTCTCGGAAATAAAATAAGTTTAAGGTTTGTACACAAAAACATTTGTTTTGGATGCGATTAATCACGCTTAACACCACTAATATTGATATCAAATAGAACATTTTGGCCAAATTGTGCAGCCCTACAAACAAGCACAACAAACCAGGATTTTTTTATGACATTTTGAAATCCAAATTTTTCTCCCGATTGTGCATCTAGCGGATAAAGTCATTAGTGACCCGTTTCTACTCAAACCAGAGACTTACTAACCAAAGCTTACTCAGTCAAGCACTACAGTCATCTGTCCGTTTCTCTGTTAATTACCCCGCCTAAGTGCACCAGTAATCGATTAGACATCTCTGTGCAATATCTCATATCGGCCTGAACGCCGGAGGAAACATGAGGCTTTTCTCTGCCACAGACTCGGTTTACGCTCAGAGTCACCTTTCCATCCGAACGACAGCGCTGGATAAAATACCCGTGAAAGCAAACAACACCGGCTCGAGACTCTGAGATCGAGCGCTCGTCTCGAGGAACGCTGGGGCCGTCCTCGTTAACTAACGCCAGCCTGGGTGTCTGTCACACCTTCATTAACCACATCGACCCGCGCGCTTATTATTCCTGCTATCGAGCGCCGCTAATGAGCTTCAGAGAGCAGCAGAGAAACAACTGAACACAAAGCTAGCAGTCTAACATAACGAGTGACCAGAAAACTGAAATCTATAAAGCAGGACGATGTCATGCTGAGATATACATCCATACATACAGTATTACATGTGTCCCTGCAGCACAAACACTGGAATATATTTGTAGCAATAGCCAACAATACATTGTATGGCTCAAAATTATTATTTTTTTTTAATGCCAAAAATCATTAGATATTAAGATCATGTTCCATGATGTAAATTTCCTACCGTAAATATATCAAAACTTAATTTTTGATTATTAATATGCATTGCTTAGAACTTCATTTGAACAACTTTAAAGATGATTTTCTCAATATTTAGATTTTTTTGCACCCTCAGATTCCAGATTTACAAATATTGTCCAAACCATACATCAATGGAAATATGATTTATTCAGCTTTCAGATGATGCAAAAATCTCAATTTAAGAAAATGTACCCTTATGACTGGTTTTGTGCTCCAGGGTCACATATAAGGTTCACATGTATGAGAACAGCAGTAAAAAAAACTTCTAGAGAGCATTTCTTCAACACAAATTTTTGGCTGAAACAATAAATATTAAGTGTAATATGATCAAAGACTAGATGACTAGTCATCTAGAAATAATGAACAATCTGAAACTATAGCCCATTTAAAAATAATTAATTTAAAACAATAAGAACTCTAAAAATAACTAAAATATCGAAAAAAGTTGGACATCACTTGTATATTAATTTAATGTTAGCAAATTAGATGCACGCAAAATTGCTCAATATCATGAATACTTACACTAGTATTTAAAAGTTTCCCAAACTGTAAATATAAATTGGGGGGGAGGTCTTTTCTGCTTACAGAGGCTGCATTTATTTGATCAAAAATACAATTAAAAAATGTGAAATATTATTATAAAGTAAATCAGCTGTTTTCTATGTGAATATGTGTTAAACTGTAATTTATTTCTGTGATTAAATCTGTATTTTCAGCATCATTACTGCAGTCTTCAGTGTCACATGATCTTCAGAAATCATAATAATATACTGCTCAAGAAACATTTCTGATTATTATCAATGTTGAAAACAGTCGTGCTGCACAATATTTTTGTGGAAACTGATACATTTAATTTTTCATGATTCACAGAAAGTTCAAAAGAACAGCATTTATTTTAAATAGAAGTCTTTTGTCACATTATAAATGTCTTTTCTGTCACTTTTGATCAATTTAACGCATCCTTGAAGAATAAAATTATTCTTTAATTTATGTAACTGACCCCAAACTTAATTAATACTTAATTCACAAACACACAATTATCTGAAGACATGCAGTATTTATTTCTCTAAAGCTTTTGGTGTATTTTGGACACAACAGAGACATTAATGCATCAGCACGGATGAAGCCGGATGATCATAGCACAGTTTAAATGTCATTTGTATTATTTATTATTTATTTTCCCCACTAAAAAAAGAGTCATAATGATAATTTATCTGCCTCAGAATTAATACGACACACACGAGCAGCGCAAACATTGTCCAACACGACAATAAACGCCTTCAAGTGAGCAAAAATACATGAAAAATACACCAACATTACAATTACAGGCTTCTATGTCACAACAGCTTCTGCTGCTGCTGATGATGATGTCATTTCCTCCAATCATTTCAAACCAAAGCACTTCCTGTCCATCCCAAAAGCCGGCGGGAAAACACTTTCAATCCTCCAGAAAGCCCTCGCATCCCTTCAGCTCATTCAATTACTGAAGGAGAATGAATATATGCTTTACGACGCATTTATACGACCAATTCCTGAAAATGAACACACACACACACACCGCAGTAAATAAGAGCATCTACACGAATCCAACCCACTGAGAAGAACACACACTCAGAAGTGCACACTACTAACACACAGAGAATCAGGATAGAGTGACTATTATCAAATCAGACTGTACTGATATTACTAAAGCAGAGCTGCATATCAATGAGTGGTTTCTCATCTGGAGAAGCACGAGTTTAATCAGAAACCTTTCTCATCAAAGAACGATCTTAGAGCGCCTCCTATGGGCCGCATGAGAACATATGACTTATCATATCTGACACGGAAAACATTAATGCATGCATTTTTCAAGTTATATATACACATGCACGCATACAGATTTGTGTGTTCACTCTTTAAAATAAAGGTTGCAAATATGTGTATTCACAGAGAAGAACACTATGTGACTCTGGAGCACAAAACCAGTCATAAGGGTCAATTTATTTTAAATGAGATGTAAACATCATCTATAAATAAGTTTACATTGATGTATAGTTTGGACAATATTTGAAAATCTGGAATCTGAGGGTGCAAAAAAAATCTAAATATTGAGAAAATCATCTTTAAAATTGTTCAAATTAAGTTATTAGCAATGCATATTAATAATCAAAAATTAAGTTTTTATATATTTACGGTAGGAAATGTACATCACGGAACATGATCTTAATATCTAATGATTTTTGGCATAAAATAAAAATTAATAATTTTGAGCCATACAATGTATTGTTGTCTAAATAAACCTGTGCTGCTTATGACTGCTTTAGTGCTCCAGGTTCATATATAATAATATGGAAAATTAAATTTACCAGTATCTTTAACTAGTGTGATGATTCCAGAGTTACTTTTGCCAGTTTATTACAGTATTTCAAGTTATTAGTAAATTGTAGATTGCCAAGAAAAAATATATTAATTAAATATTTATGTAAAATAATACAATATTTAAGATATTGTAAATAAACAATGTATCATAAATACTCAAAGCTCACAAATGAATAACATCCTAGATTATTTTTGTTCAATATCTACTATATTTTTATTCTCATACATATTATATTAAATCCAAATGTTGACTATATATAACGTATATGTATATATATAAGGATATACTATATGGTAATACTGTATTCATCAATATAAACAAATCAACTATATATAAAATAAAAATATATATGTATATATGAATATAAAATAAATTTAGTATACAGGCATGGCCAAAAAGATCGGCACATATTTGGTTTCTAAGCATTTTTATCTCAGTGTGAACAATATTTTAATAATCTAAATTACCTGTTTTCACTTTAAAGCAATGAAAAGCTTCCATGGATGTTAATTAACGGTTCTTCACGTAACCATCGTTACCAATAAACACCCTTTATTATGAAGAGTAATGTACTTTTCTAATATCTCATTAACTGCTCTACTCATTCAAACTTAGTAAGACTTCATTAGTGAGCATTTAACACTATTCTACACATATTTAGAAAGATCAGTGAGATATTATTATATTTTGAATTAGATTTGATGCTTTCATCTTACTTTTACCATTTTGTTGTGTTTTTGTCAATTTTATTAGTTTTTGTTGTTTTTAAATATAATTATAGTTTAATTAATTGTAGTACATCGAGTCAAACTAAAAGAGAATTTGAAAAGTTGCTTTTTATGATTTTATTTTATATAACTATAATAACTCCGAGACATTAATACATAACATGCTATTTTACAAAATAAACACTAAGCAAAATATGTTTAAACTGCTACTAAATAAATAAATATTAATAAAGTAGTGGTGTCAAATGATTAATCGCATCCAAACTAAAAACTAAAAATGTGTGTATATTTATTATGCATCTATAAAAGACACACATAGTATATTTTTGGGAAATATTTCCATGTATATATTAATTGTTTGATCTACTGACAGCCTTAATAAAAACTGTATTAATTTAGTATCACCGACATACAAACATAGTTTTTGTTAATATATTAAATTAGATTTCATATTTTCCGTTTTGATTTTAATTTGTGAAAATTACATATTTTTTTTATCTATATAGTTTTGAGTTGAAGTGAAGGAATAGTTATTTTAGCACTAACTTTTCAACTTGATGATAGTTAGCTGCCAAGAAAACATTGTAATTTTCGTTTAATAAATGTCATATATTTTTATTTTATTTCAAGTTACGGTTTTAGTTAATGATAATAGCACTGCTTTAAATGCCCTTGAGAGCAGATTTCTTCAGTAAGAAAGCAGCTGCAAAGGAAACTATGAATATAAATTACGATCACACGTTCAACACAAGTGAAGAAACCACGACATGCGCTCATATACTTCAATTAAGACGTCTGACGGATATCTAGAGAGTGAAAACACGCCGACAGGCTCATCTTGTTTTAGTCAAAGCGATGTGAGAATGAGGTTGTGAGAGAGCCGTCCTCACACACACACGATACGCCGGGACCTTTACACACACCTGTTTTTGTCCAGCGGGGATTGTCAAGGTGTAATCCCACACAAGAAGCTTAAAGAACGGCTCGCTGACTCTCATATCAACACACAGACGTGACATTTAGAAACCGCAGCGCTGCTTCCGGACGCTTCTTTCGTAACCTGTCGATATCAATCAGCCTCGAGTCACGAAAGGTGACGCTCTCCTCATCGATCAACGTGATTGCTTCCTTCTGAAATGTGATCAAAACTACAAAAAAGGGTCTCGATGTCACTAGAAAGTTCTCTCTATCGATCGGTGATGCTCAAAGCGGCCTGTAATAAACCCAGAGAGGAAACACAAGCTGCACGTTTCCTGAGATCTGAAGAGGAGGCATGCAAACGTCTGCTCAAAAGTACAAAAGTTTGAATATTAGGATTCAATAAGTCTGATTTCATGATTTCTGAAGATCATGTGACTTTGAAGACTGCAGTAATGATGCTGAAAATACAGATTTAATCACAGAAATAGATTATGGTTTAAATAGAGAACACTTATTTTAAATTCTAATATTATTTCATATTTACTTACTGTATTTTTGATCAAATAAATGCCGCCTTGGTGAGCAGAAGAGACTTAAAAACGTAATCTTACAAATGTTTGACTGGTAGTGTACAAAGTTTTAAGTTTAATCAGAATTTAAAGGACTAGTTCACCTAAAAATCTACATTTGCTGAAAGTTTACTCATCGTCAGGATCATCTGAGATCAGGATGAGTGTGTCTTCATCAGGTTTGGAGAAATGTGTCTCAGCAATGGAAGTGAATGGGTGCCGTCAGAATAAAAACATCACAGCACTCCAGTCCATCAGTTAACATCTGGAGATGAAACAAATCCAGCATTAAGACGTTTATAATACGAGTCATAATCCATAATAACTCTTCCTCAGTGATAAAGTGCTTCTGCTGTCGTCTCTCACATCAAAAACAAGACTCATATTAGTTTTGATCAGTGCAGATTTCTCTCCTGATTCAGACCAGAACACTTTATCACTGAGGAAGAGTTATTATGGATTATGACTCGTATTATAAACATCTTAATGCTGGATTTGTTTCTTCTCCAGATGATAAATGTTACTGTGATGTTTTTATTCTGACGGCACCCATTCACTTCCATTGCTGAGACACATTTCTCCAAACCTGATGAAGACACACTCATCCTGATCTCGGACAGACCTGAGGGTGAAGACATTTTCAGATGATGTTCATTATTTGTGTGAGCATACTATACTGTAAATAAGGAATCGTGCATTTCCTATACGCTCGTTTCTGTGTTTGTACGTCTTATAAACAAACCAGGCACCGTTTCATCCAGGTGCCGAGCTGAATGCAGACCGCAGAAAGCTGCTTGTATTTAAACTAGTGGTGGGCCGTTATCGGCGTTAACGTGCTGCGTTAACGCGAGACTCTTATCGGCGATAAAAAAAATATCGCCGTTAATCTATTCTCAAAGTTGGGTTGGGAGCTGGGTCTATACTACGCAAGCTATGATGACTTTCACCCTGATATTTTAGCGCGGATGTATACCTAGCCGAATTGCACTGTAGGGGGCGAGAACGAGTCTTCGAACTAGAGGCTCGCAGTCCGTGATGGACAGATTGTTAACGGCTGGTCTATGTGGTAATACAATCGGGCAGGACATCCAAACACTCACCTATCATTCATCAACCTCAAATATGGCTTTTCATCTGAAAGATGTATGTAGTATCAACTTTACATGGCCGCTCAATATGATGTTAACCTAGAGAAATGTGCGCTATTGAAGTGTTTGTGTGGAAGCGCGTTTGCGCAGGACAGGCTCCGGTGCGCTCACTTGCTCTTAAAATCTCCGTCATTTTTGGTCATACAGATAAAAGTAGCCTAATACATCTTTCGAATCTGTAAAGACTCTACGTTTATTTGTGTGCACTCAGAATAACAACGAAACGTTGCGCTTTTAAGCAAACAGGATGCGCTTTAGGTCTCATGTGAACTTGAGAATTCACTCCCGTGTCACCCTCTGCTTCGAACCTGTGTGTATGCCTAACGTTACTGTGAAATTACCACATCAGACGTGACGTGCTAACATGGGTGCAGCTATGAAGCCGCCGGGTTTGCTTCAGGGAAAATTTATTTTTAAGAAGCTTCCCAATGGAAACTGTAAACAGTTCATCACGACCTCTTATGTAGGCCTACAGTTCAAAATTCATGTTTAACTGAATAAACAGTTAGTAAACACAAGTACATCTTATTGAACATAGTTTATTTTCATCACCAATTATCATAGTAGAACAGCTTTCTCAAGCAGTTTGTGATACATTTTGGAAACAGGAGATGCGCCCCTGGTCTAATGCGCCACCTGGCTTGAGAAACCCGTTCTCAAAGACTTACTTTTAGCCATTATTTGGGTAGCACACATATTCTGAATGCCTTCGGCAGAATTCAAATGAGCCATTTTAATCTAGATTAATCTAGATTAATTTCAAAATTAATCTAGATTAATCTAGATTAAAAAAATTAATCTATGCCCACCCCTAATTTAAACATAATTGCAGGATGTTCTCACACGTTTCCAGAGAGCAATATCGCCTCGGTCTCTCGTCGCAGAACCTGTCAGAAGACGAGCGTCAGTAATTGACAGCAGTCATTAACATCCTCCGCTCTCGTTGCCTCAATTTAATGCTAAACTTTTCACCGCTCGGTTCCTTATTATTCCTGAGATGCCACTTCAAAACGCCAAATAAACCCATAAAGTGATATTTGATATTTAATCATCCGCCAATGATGCTGTCGGGCAAATTCGACATCCCGCGCACACGTAATTAAAGGCAAATTGAGGGCTCTCTAATCTATTTTAGGTCATCAACAATTCCATTTACAGTTGACATTTAGGCTAATTAAAACTGGAGGTAATCAGATGTGCGCGTGCGTGATCGGGGCACATGTGCTCGTCTCTAAAGACAGACGCCGGGAGTTTAAGATCAGAGCGGCTGGAGAATTACTATCCTGCTCTTCAAGGAAAGAGTGGAGCAGAACGATGCTTTCATGCAATGATTAAATTAAACATACTTCTGTCATCTGACAACTGAGTCTCTTCTTTCTTTCTCTCTTCTCTTTCTCTCTCTCTCTCTCTCTTTCTTTCTCTCTTTCTTTCTCTCTCTCTCTCTTTCTTTCTCTCTCTCTTTCCTTCTTTCCCTTTTTCTTTCTTTCTCTCTCTCTCTCTCTCTCTCTCTCTCTCTCTTTCCTTCTTTCCTTCTTTCTCTCTCTCTCTCTCTTTCCTTTTTTCTTTCTTTCTTTCTTTCTTTCTTTCTTTCTTTCTTTCTCTCTTTCTTTCCTTATTTCCTTTTTTCTTGCTTTCTTTCTTTTCTTTTTTCTCTCTTTCCTTTTTCCTTGCTTTCTTTCTTTCCTTTGTTCTCTCTCTTTCTCTCTCTCCTTCTCTCTTTCCTTTTTTCTTTCTTTCTTTCTCTCTTTCTTTCCTTATTTCCTTTTTTCTTTCTTTCCTTTTTTCTTGCTTTCTTTCTTTCCTTTTTTTCTCTTTTTCCATTTTCCTTGCTTTCTTTCTTTCCTTTGTTCTCTCTCTTTCTCTCTCTCCTTCTCTCTTTCCTTTTTTCTTTCTTTCTTTTTCTCTTTCTTTCCTTATTTCCTTTTTTCTTTCTTTCCTTTTTTCTTGCTTTCTTTCTTTTCTTTTTTCTCTCTTTCCTTTTTCCTTGCTTTCTTTCTTTCCTTTGTTCTCTCTCTCTCTCTCTCTCTCTCTCTCTCTCTCTCTCTCTCTCTCTCTCTTTCTTTCCTTTGTTCTCTCTCTCTCTCTTTCTCTCTCTCCTTCTCTCTTTCCTTCTTTCTTTCTTTCCTTTGTTCTCTCTCTCTCTTTTTCTTTCCATTGCTCTCTCTCTCTCTCTCTCTCTCTCTCTCTCTCTCTCTCTCTCTCTCTCTCTCTCTCTCTCTCTCTCTCTCTCTCTCTCTCTCTCTCTCTCTCTCTCTCTCTCTCTCTCTCTCTCTCTCTCTCTCTCTCTCTCTCTCTCTCTCTCTCTCTCTCTCTCTCTCTCTCTCTCTCTCTCTCTCTCTCTCGAACAGTAGAAGGGTATAATATATCTGTAATAGAAGAGTAAAGTGTTTGTCGGTTGTGGAGTTGTTCTGTGTGTTCAGGTTGGCTTTATCTGACCCCGTCTTTAACAGCACTTTAGGGACTGAATGATGTAAATTATTCAAGAGAGCAGAATGAAGTGAAAATCCAGGTTAATAGACTTTAAATCGTTTAACCAATGACTGAAGTTCTAAAGCAAACATCGATTAAACTACAAGAGCGTGATTTGAGTGAAACATGAAGTATGATGCATGCGTGTCTCTTTATACGGGTCAGTCGTGATGTTTCCTCGCTATAACGTGGTTCTCCGAGCCGAAGCGATCGTCAGTGAAACCGTAAGCAGTCGAGAGCGAGATACGGCTCCGCTCCGTCTACTCGTGACATCCGAGTCCTCTCTCTCTGGCGGCTCCAATGCTTTCGGTGACAGATCGCACAATTGTGGCCCTCATTTACAATAAAGGGCCGAGTCCGGCCCCGCTGCTAATGGAGTAAAACGATCCGGCGTCTGTCTCTCCCAATCAATGATGAATACGGCTGATCCGCAGATGGGCCGCTCGTCCTCGCACAGATAATTGAATAATTAAAAAGCTGGAAGTCGTTTCTGTGCGGTCCGAGCTTCTTCTCCTTCTTTAAACACTGAACGCTTCTGGAAATGTTTAGGATCGAGTCTGTTTTTCGCTTCTTCCCGTATCGTATTTTTACCTTTTGTGTTGAACTGTTTCTTTAAGATGCTTTTATGCTCCAGAAAGATATTTTTCCATCCTCTTTTAATCTGTATTTGAGTCTTTTAAGCTTAAGGTTTTGTGGGATAATCTTTGGAATCAAGTCTTAACATTCACACACTTTCTCCAGAAGCTGATTTGTCTTGTTTTAAAGATGTTGAATGTTCAAATGCATATCATATTCAGGATTTGCATCCCTTTTTTCACCTCTTTTAACCTGTATTTGTCACCATTTATGCTTAAAAGAAGATGCAATCAATACTAAATAAATGAAAATGAACATTTCCGTGTATATTCTCCGAAAGCATGTCTTAACATATATAATGCCACAGTTGTCTTTTTCAGGGGAACTGTTTCTTTAAGAGTCTATTCTGTAAATGCATCAATCTATTGCATTTCTGTCATCTTTTAAACTGTATTTGTGTCTATTTAAGCAGAAACCATAGACACGTGTTGACAAATAATAAGCGTTTTCTAATAAATTACAAGGTTTATGTTCTAAAAGCAAGCCTTAACATCTGCTTCTCGAGTAAAGCTTGTTTTAAAAATGCTAAATCTCAAGCCATTTGATGCAATGATTTTCATATTTGTGTGAACTGTTTCTTTAAGATGCTTTTACACTCAGGTGCCAGAAATTAGTTTAATGCATTTCTATTTATTTAGCAAGGACGCATTAAATTGATCAAAATAGACATATTTAAGCATCTGTTGCTCAAGTACACGCATTGTGATTTTTCAAAACTGTTTCATATTAAAGTCAGGATCTTTACTTTTGTGTTGCATGATGTTTCTTTGAGACTGCTTTACGCTCATCTTCCAGAATCACGTCAAAAACAAAGGCCTTTCAATCCTCTTTTAATCAGTGTATGTGACGCTTTTTATTTTATTGAGATGTATACATCATCTGAAAGCTGAAACTAAATCTTTCCATGGATGTATGGTTTGTTATAACAGGACAAAATGTGACTGAGATGCAACTATTTGAACATCTGGAATCTGAGGGTGCAAAAAAAACTAAATATTGAGAAAATCACTGTTTAAATGAAGTTCTTAGCAATGCATATTACTAATCAAAAATTAAGTTTTTATATACTTACGGTAGGAAATGTACTAAATATCTTCATGGAACACGATCTTAATATTCTAGTGATTTTTGGCATAAAATAAAAATGATAATTTTGACTCATTCAATGTATTGTTGGCTAAATATAGCTGTGCTGCTTCAGACTGCGTCTGTGCTCCAGGGACACGTTTGTGTTGTGTTTTCTGTGATTAGCTTCCGCTCTATGCAGATGGCCTGCTCGTTTAATGGTTATGACCATATCCAGCCTCAGGGGTCACGCGGGATAAATCCAATTTTCACCTACATTCAGATTTACGGAGTATCCCTTGCTCTTGCCCCCACATTTTATGGCCAAGTAGCCGGAGAACTAAAAGCAATTAAGCAGCGCGTTTAGCCAATTACCCGGCCTGTGATGGTCTCCAAATCAAATCTGTAGTTTTAAGGCCAGGTTGGCTCTTAAATTGGCCCACTTGTCTCCTTGTCAGGTCTGAACTGGTGAACCGCGGGAGTCGTCCGGCTCTTTTACTGTCTCCGAGCTGAAGGCCTTTTATTTAGCGTAACTTTAGATCAGAGCTTCTCGCAGCTTTCAGGCCAAGCGTTACCTTTGATCGCATCAGAACATCCAAGTACCACGAAGCTGCCTGTAATATTTTCATGCATGGACCAAAATCATATCACACAGCTGTATTTTTGTAAAATAAATCTGAAATTATGAAACTATTTAATTATGTGGGTAGTTGACAAATAAAAATTGGACCGTGTCCTTTGGTGTAACAGCAACAATGTAGAAAAAAAACTTGTAACATACAAATAACATGAGAAAAAAATTATCTTCATTCTTAGAGAGAAGTTTATCGTCAATATTAGAGGTTATTATGTTTTTTTACATATTTCTGTCACACCATAGGACACATTGATACGTCAACTACCCATGCACTAAATAAATAAATACAAAACTATAAACTACTCTTGAAATGTTTTGGTTCTGTAAGATTAACTAATAAAAGAAAGAAAGAAAGAAAGAAAGAAATAAAGAAAGAAAGAAAAAAAAAAAAGGAAAGAAAGAAAGAAAGAAAGAGAAAAAAGGAAAGAGAGAAAGAAAGAAAGAAAGAAAGAAAGAAAGAGAAGAGAGAGAGAGAGAGAGAGAGAGAGAGAGAGAGAGAGAGAGAGAGAGAGAGAGAAAGAAAGAAAGAAAGAAGAAAGAAAGAAAGAAAGAAAGAAAGAAAGAAAGAAAGAAAGAAAGAAAGAAAGAAAAAAAGCAAGAAAGAAAGAAAGAAAAAAGGAAAGAAAGAAAGAGAGAGAGAGAGAGAGAGAGAGAGAGAGAGAAAGAAAGAAAGAAAGAAGAGAAAGAAAGAAAGAAAGAAAGAAAGAAAGAAAGAAAGAAAAAAGGAAAGAAAGAAAAAAGGAAAAGAAAAAAGGAAAGAAAGAAAGAAAGAAAGAAAGAAAGAAAGAAAGAAAGAAGAAAGAAAGAAAGAAAGAAAGAAAGAAAGAAAGAAAAGAAAGAAAGAAGAAAGAAAAAAGAAAGAAAGAAAGAAAGAAAAAGAAAGAAAAGAAAGAAAGAAAGAAAGAAAGAAAAAAGAAAGAAAAAGAAAAGAAAGAAAGAAAGAAAGAAAGAAAGAGAAAGAAAGAAAAGAAAGAAAGAAAGAAAGAAAGAAAGAAAGAAGAGAAGAGAGAAAGAGAGAAGAGAGAAAGAGAGAAAGAGAGAAAGAGAGAAAGAGAAAAAAGGAAAGAAAGAAAGACAGAAAGAGAAAAAAGGAAAGAAAGAAAGAAAAAAGAAAGAAAGAAAGAAAGAACATTTATAGGGATATTGTGTTAAAAATGTAGTGGTTTTTATTTATTTATTTCAATTTGTCTTATTTTATAATTTAATTTCATTTATTTAAAAAAAATTGTATCTATTTATTATTTTTTTCCCTGACTACAAACGAGAATTACACCGTCTCAATCTGAACATTTTACATTGATTTTATTTACAGATTTTATTTATCTGAATATTTTAAAGTTTTTTTTTGTTTTTTTATGTAACATTTTTATTTATTTTTACTTATTAATTTTTTTGTCCTACACTTTTGTACATTTATTTACATAGGTTTTATTTTATGTTTTTTTTTTAACACGTTTCTTTTATTTCTGACGTGTTTTTTTTTTACAAATGTGTATTTTATTCCATTATTTTGTTAATAATGTAAAGTGTTATTTACAAACGAACACACACACACTCTAACACAGATTTAAATCACATATAGCCTGAATAAGTCACTTTGGCCTAATAATGCAGGGTACAAGTTAAAACTTAACCAACGGACAAATAAAGTATAATTTTTGCAAAATCGCATCATGTCTGGCTCCATTTAAAACGGACAGTTTCCACAACTCAATTAATTACTAATACATTAAATATTTAATTTCTTAGGGTGTATTCGCACCGGGAGAGTCCACTGGTTCACTTTCTTTCGTCCGGACCAAATACAACATTGTTTTTTTGACACTGCTCAAAAGATGTGACCGAGAGACGACACAAACTTGAGTTCGAATCAAACAAGACAGGTGTGAACACCTCATTAAATAACTAGTTTCACTCAGAAGTGCATCAGATCATGTGTTCCTGTGGCTCAGTGGTAGAGCATTGTGTTAGCAGCACAAAGGTTGTGGGTTCGATTCCCAGGGAACACATGTACTGATAATACATGCATAGCCTGAATGCTTTGGATAAAAGCGTCTGCTAAATGCATAAATCTAGATCAAAGTAAAACAAATTAAGCACTCAAAACAACACACAACACGCCACCAGCTCCTCTCCAATGATCACACATCTGGAAAAGCCTGCTGAGAAATCTGATCCACGGTTCGAGAAACTATTATTATTAGGTTTTTGGAGCCCTTTAGTTCTTGAAGTGGACAAATCTCAATCTGCTGGTCATCTGACTGCAATGAAGAGCTCAAACTCTCAGTTATGATCACGTCTAAAGCACACACCAGCGTTTTCTTACACTTAGTGTCCAAAGGTCTGTTTTAAAGCACTTCTCACGATCATGTCTCATTAGAGCATAGGTCACGAACAGGCGGACCGGGTCCGGACCCAAAAGCCGTCCCACGTGATACCACAGCGACTCGACAGAGTTAGGGGTCGACCGATATGTGTTTTTCAGGGCCGATGCCGATACCGATTATTACAGATCAAGTAGACCGATAACCGATATTTTGAACCGATATACGTGTCTGGTGTAAAAATGAAAATTAATGCCAAAATTAATAATAACAAGAGCTCTGACAAAAAACGTTCTTTAAATGCTTTTAAACATGTCTGTAATTCTGAAAACTGTTAATAACAACAACATTTCCGTTGGTTTTAATTTACAGTACAGTGCAAATGAAGGCATAAAACATTAATTTAATTTATCTTTTAATCAAATGAGAGTTAGACTTTATTTTTGGCAAACAAATGAGTTTACTATTAAAATTAAAACATGGAAGCAATAGCGTATTGTGTTATTATTCTCAACAAAATTTGTAATAATTGTTGTAGTTGTATTACGTATACAGTAATATATTCGGCTAAACCGAACTTATATTTTGACAGGTTGCCATGAGGACCTTTTAGGTTTCTGTAGCCTATGTATATATGATATGACGATCGTTTTACTCAAATGAAACGGTCAAATGCTCATAAAGTGACTCTCGGAGCAGTTCTGGGGATGTTGTTCGTGTATTTATGTCCTCATTTAGTGAGACGGCAGACGCTGAAAACACCGCGAGCAGCACGCGCTTCAGTATGTGCGTGTGCAGTAAATGAAACCGCACGTCTGTCATTCATTAACAGAGATGCAGAACACGCAGGATTCATATTTAAAGTGTTTTTGCAGCTTAATATTTATAGATACTAGTCCATAGCGCGAGTCGATTTAAGTGTACTGACCTAGTTTTGATTAATTCATCCAAACATCGACATTCCGCGACATTCCGCGTTATACGGTAAAGTCCATTATATGACTGCATTCCGCGATTCCGCCCGCATTTTCCGCATCGCGGACATCATAGTGGATTGTGATTTATTGCAACTTCAGCTGCTGCTTTACCTTTGAGAGACAACTGATGCGTGATCACTGACGCAGCTCCAGTTAGCAAGTGCTCTCGGTGTGAGACTGCCTTCAGTTTTCCGCGTTGATTGGTCGGACTCGTGACTCTCTACATATCAGATGAGCGGTGGGCGGAGATTGCTCTCGTGACTCTCTACATATCAGATGAGCGGTGGGCGGAGCTTGCTCTCAGAGATTGAGAGATCGCCTCACTCTCACAGAGTGTTGAGCTCAGACAGGCTGCATCGAGCCAAATAGTGCATTTAAACATTAAATAGTTTCACCTGTATTATTTAGTCACCAATAAATAATGTCACCTGTAAATAGTATGTTTGTTTGCATTATAAAAAAAAAATTATAAAAAATAATAATAATTATCGGCAAATCTGTTTTGAAAATGGCCGATATCGATAATCGGTAAAATGCTTAATATCGGCGCCGATAATCGGCCAGGCCGATAATCGGTCGACCCCTAGACAGAGTGCAGACAGATGAGAGAGTTCAGGCTAGTTACACATGAAAAGACGATAGAAAGATAGCGATACATGTAGAAAACAACAGCAGAGACACAGACGACTGCGCCGGAGAAAGATGAGAAACAGGCGAGTGAGACGGAGAAAGATGAGAAACAGGCGAGTGAGACGGAGAAAGGGATGAAAATAAGAAACAAAAGCGGAGGAGTGGGATATAAGAGCGGTAGAAACTGGTATATTCTAAAACTGGTCAATTGTTAAGATGTGTTGAGATTAATTATTTGTAAAATTGGTTGCGATTTGTTGATTAAAGATGCAAAACAGAAAAGGAGAAATTCTAGCTTTTCCTCCTTTATTTTATTTGTCTGAAAAGAGAAATTCAAGCTTTTCTTCCTTTATTTTATTTGTCTGAAAAGAGAAATTCAAGCTTTTCTTCCTTTATTTTATTTGTCTGAAAAGAGAAATTCAAGCTTTTCTTCCTTTATTTTATTTGTCTGAAAAGAGAAATTCAAGCTTTTCTTCCTTTATTTTATTTGTCTGAAAAGAGAAATTCAAGCTTTTCTTCCTTTATTTTATTTGTCTGAAAAAGAGAAATTCAAGCTTTTCTTCCTTTATTTTATTTGTCTGAAAAGGAAAAATTCAAGCTTTTCTTCCTTTATTTTATTTGTCTGAAAAGAGAAATTCAAGCTTTTCTTCTCTTTATTTTATTTGTCTGAAAAGAGAAATTCAAGCTTTTCTTCCTTTATTTTATTTGTCTGAAAAGAGAAATTCAAGCTTTTCTTCCTTTATTTTATTTGTCTGAAAAGAGAAATTCAAGCTTTTCCTCCTTTATTTTATTTGTCTGAAAAGAGAAATTCAAGCTTTTCTTCCTTTATTTTATTTGTCTGAAAAGAGAAATTCAAGCTTTTCTTCCTTTATTTTATTTGTCTGAAAAGGAAAAATTCAAGCTTTTCTTCCTTTATTTTATTTGTCTGAAAAGAGAAATTCAAGCTTTTCTTCCTTTATTTTATTTGTCTGAAAAAGAGAAATTCAAGCTTTTCTTCCTTTATTTTATTTGTCTGAAAAGGAAAAATTCAAGCTTTTCTTCCTTTATTTTATTTGTCTGAAAAGAGAAATTCAAGCTTTTCTTCCTTTATTTTATTTGTCTGAAAAGAGAAATTCAAGCTTTTCCTCCTTTATTTTATTTGTCTGAAAAGAGAAATTCAAGCTTTTCTTCCTTTATTTTATTTGTCTGAATTAAGCACTTTATTTGAACATACACAATTTTCACATTTTTTTTATTGTCTCTTATTTTGAAATACAGCCCTACTTTTATTTTGTTAATGAAAAAAACATTATACATATCTACAGTCATACATATATGTTCAGTTCTAAGTAACATGACAATAAATATTGTCAACAAGTTTCTGAATTAGTTTGATTAGGCGGGTATTTATTTATTTAAGCAGATGCTGAAACAACAACTAGGCTACTTATAAATACATAAAAGCTATCACACTAAATAGTAAGACATTATGATTTTCCGGACCTCTGCTTCAAGAAATTCTCTCTAACTGGACCTCTGTACAGTTTAGTTGAATACCCCTGCATTAGAGGAACAACACTGACCTCCAGTGGCTCTAGCACACATCACCAACATCTTTACAACAAAATGCTTTCTTAAAAAGCAGACTTGTGCATGCAACATAAAAACGAATGCAAAAGAGCTAGAGATGCACTCAATCACTCATGCTTATTTTTAGGAAGCATGTGTTGCACATACATTTCTATAGGCAAGATGTATGCTGATATATGAAATCATTCCAATTTCTAAAAGGATTCATATGTTTTTACTTCATATAACCATATTCTTCATATGGAAATATGTACATTACATTTGTGTATGGGTATTTTAAGCGTGATTCACCAACCAGATGCACAATTCATGGACAAAAACCTATAAATCAATTGACAGAAATGCATCAAATAATATGCCTTGCACATAAATAATACCACTTCATATAGTTAATCAATTTCACACAAGAGACGTTTTTTTCTCCGAAGCTGACCATGAGTACAAAATGTGATATGATTATTTTTACAACAGTTCAATAAGAACTTAATTAAGAGATTTTTAGCCACCATATTGCCTGTTTTTTCTCTATTTTGACAACAAAAATAATTCCAAACACTGTTTTGTGTCTCTGAGCAACACGACGGTGATTCGTTCCTGAATGAATCAATGAATCGTTTAAATGATTCGGTTCACTCGCAATGACTCACTTGTTAACAGTGACGTGCTGCCACCTGCTGGCGGTTTAATTTCACATTTAAAGTATCTTTTAAATATTTCAAATATCAGTATTCAAACGTTTTAATGTTTCATATATCAAAACAATGATTTATGCATTAGTAATTGCATGTTAAATGCATTCATGATCTGCACTAAACAGTGTGTAAACACCTCTTCAGACGCAGCTTCTGTGTTTCCTCTGCATTGTGAATTGATGCTTGGTAACAGCACAAATGTCTTATTATTATAATTCACTGATTAAATTAAGAATTTGACTTAATGTAATGCACACTTTTAGAAGATAAAACCCCATAAAAAGGTACAAAATCAATTAAAAACATTGTAAAGGATTCATGACCACCACACAGAATACCAAAAACTGTAGGACTCAGTTTAAGATACCAGCACAAGAACACACTCAGCAAAACATGGTGTAATTATGGTTATGATAAATATCCTTACTCTACGCGTAACATGAGCGTGCATGCACGTACCAGTTTGTTCTCCTGCATGTAGATCCTCTGTAGTTTGCTGCATCCCTGCGCCAGCGCCACCAGACCCGCGTCACTGATGCTGTAGCACTGGCCAAAATGCACATCCTTCAGCTCTTTGCAGTGTTCGCCCAGCTGTTCGAAGCACACAAGCATGCATTCAGTTCAGTGCAGCCGAACCCTACTACATCAAACACCATAACAGATCAAAACAAGATTAAGTTAACATTTTAATAGCTTAGAAACACGTGCATGTGTTGATTGTTTTCTTACAGCTTTGTCAAAGTCAAGCTTTTTTACGGTGCATTTTCATGCAAACACAATCTTCTCCACGTTAAATACGATGCTGCATATGCAGATCTGCACAGATATTGTTTTTTTAAATATGCATTATGCAATATTAATGACTAGTTATATAATATAGTAAACATAACTTAACAGATCATTCTGTGCTCTATTCTGTAATTACATCCAAGATATATAAAGTGCAAGCATCCTAACCATATTATTCTATATTATCTCAAACACACACGGTTTAGTCAGAGAGGGAATTATTATGAAAGCAATGCAATTACAACTTCAAGCACTTTTCAAACCTTTAATTTATGGAAATGCAAGCATTTTCAAGAATTTCCAGCACCCTTATGAACCCTGGTCAGCTAATAATTACATACGAGTAAACAAATAAAATATTTATTTTTAGTTTTATTTTTAATATTTGTAAAATATTTTAATTTTTTTATATTTGTAAAATATTTAAATTATTAATATTTGTAAAATGTTTAAAAATTTTATATTTGTAAAATATTTTACTTAAAAAATATATATATTTTTTTTTTATTGTATAAATTTTTTAAAAAAAAAATTACATTTCAAATATTTTGCAAATTTTTTTTAATTACTTCTTTATTATAATAAAATATGATGTTTATTTTATTTTAAATATTTTAAACAAAATCTAGGTTAAATAAATAGCATTAATAAAAAATAATATATATATTTTTTATAGTTATATTTAATAAAGTACATTTTTAAAATGTTACAGTTATGGCATTAAATTAAATAATTTAAATTATCACATTAAATTAAATTACACATACCACATTTATGATATTTGTTCATAAAGCAAAATAATTGAAATATCGCATAAAACATGGGTGCTTTATTTGTAAATGTGTTCAGGAGAACAAAATCTTCACTTCACAGGAAAGAGCATCATAATATAATCTAATAAAATAATTAAAACTCACTGCAACCAAGGAAGCATGTGACTATTTCTCCCACATTTTAAGATTTAATTAGCATCTTGGAATTTCCATCCAGTGTTTTTATTGCAATATCCCAATTAGGGCTGACGATATATATATCGGATGGACGAAATAAAAAGTCCTATCGTTTCATATTATGTTCTATCGTTTATTTCATGGGGTCACAAAATACTTTTTCATAATTTGGGTGACTGTGATCTTTATACGCCGCCCACCACGGGGCGTGATGGGAGACCGAACCAGCCAGGACATAACGAGGAGCTCGTTACTAAACGAGGGACTACATCTGTAGCATGGATGCGTTTTTAAGCACTGCAGTTTTAAAACAACCGATTTTAAGCCGTTGAAACACAAACAACAGAGCTACATGCGTGCGCCGTCTCTTTCTGTGTGAGAGGAGCGCACTATTCTCTTTCGCCGACTTTGAACGATTACATAAACACACTTATATGCGTCAGAATCCCCGTCTTTGCAAGTATCCTCGTTAACACAGCGATTTAGGTCTTAAGAGCGAGTAAACGGCAGAAAGAGAAAACGCATATGTAACAGTAACTGAGCTATATTGATCCGGACTTCGCTCTTAAAGGGGAAGCGTTCCTATATTGATCCGGACTTCGCTCTTAAAGGGGAAGCGTTCCTATATTGATCCGGACTTCGGTCTTAAAGGGGAAGCGTTCCAATATTGATCCTGACTTCGCTCTTAAAGGGGAAGCGTTCCTATATTGATCCAGACTTCGCTCTTAAGGGGGAAGCGTTCCTATATTGATCTGGACTTCGGTCTTAAAGGGGAAGCGTTCCAATATTGATCCGGACTTCGCTCTTAAAGGGGAAGCGTTCCTATATTGATCCGGACTTCGTTCTTAAAGGGTAAGTGTTCCTATATTGATCCGGACTTCGTTCTTAAAGGGGAAGCGTTCCTATATTGATCCGGACTTCGCTCTTAAAGGGGAAGCGTTTCTATATTGATCCGGACTTCGCTCTTAAAGGGGAAGCGTTCCAATATTGATCCGGACTTCGCTCTTAAAGGGGAAGCGTTCCTATATTGATCCGGACTTCGCTCTTAAAGGGGAAGCGTTCCAATATTGATCCGGACTTCGCTCTTAAAGGGGAAGCGTTCCAATATTGATCCGGACTTCGCTCTTAAGGGGAAGCGTTCCAATATTGATCCGGACTTCGCTCTTAAAGGGGAAGCGTTCCAATATTGATCCGGACTTCGCTCTTAAAGGGGAAGCGTTCCAATATCCATTCATGCTAATCACAGCACACTGCTAGAACATCTCTCACTGCTCGACTAAATCACTTTTGTAACTTTAATGAGAATAAATAACAATAATAATGATATATTTATATATATATATACACTATGTA
>CM049881.1:30832838-30865910 GCA_027474115.1 Schizopygopsis malacanthus
GATTTCTTCGTCAGGCCGTAACCATTTTTTGAGAGAAAATGGCCCATATAGAAGACTCACGGTGACTCTGGGGAACGAGAGAGCAAGGAAGGAAAAATTACAAGCAGTTAAAGCCACTTACATGTTTGTTTACAAGTTTTCACTTCATTTTAGCTTGAACAGTAAAAGATCTGCTACTAGTGCACATGACATGCAGACAAAAATATGTGACCCTGGATCATAAAAGCAATATTTGTAGCAATAGCCAACAATACATTGTATGGCTCAAAATTATACATTTATCTTTTATGCCAAAAATCATTAGGATATTAAGATCATGTTCCATGATGTACATTTCCTATCATAAATATATCAAAACTTAATTATTAATATGCATTGCTAAGAACTTCATTTGAACAACTTTAAAGATGATTTTCTCAATATTTAGATTTTTTTGCATCCTCAGATTCCAGATTTACAAATATTATCCAAACTATACATCAATGCAAAGCTAATTTATTCATTATTATTCACAAAAATGTACCCTTATGAATGGTTTTGTGCTCCAGGTCACATATATTTATCATTGCCTAAATTTAAGAATTTGTTCCCACAACTTATTAATTTGCTCTCTCGTTATATTAAACCGTGGCTAGGTTGTACTAATTTAGATTTATTTTAAACGTAGTCATAATTTACTAGAACGAGGGAACACACGAATACGTCACTGCAATTTACTGAAACAAGTTAATACAACGTGGCCTCAATTTACTAAAATGCAGGAATTAATTAGTACAACGTGGCCACAGTTTATTAAAACAACATAAATGTCTAAAAGGGAGGAAACAAATTTGTACAACATATAATATTTAAAAACGTTTCTGTAACGTTTAATGTTCAGAATCACAATAAGAGTTCATAGGTTCCCAGAATGTAACATTTTAACATTTAAAACATTGATCAGTACAACATGTCAACTTCTGACTTAATCATCGTGTGGAGTGAGTTTGGGGCGGGGCTTATCTGTTTGAGCGACCAATGGCAGAGAGGGGGCGTGTTTGGGAAACATGTTTGACAACAGTCATTATTTTTGCAGTTCAGTCTGATGACAGAAATGATAGAAGATATATATATGGTATTACTATATCATGCAAGTGTTTATGTTACATGTACGTAGTCCTGACCAGTGTCGGGGAAAATTACTTTTAAAAGTGATGCGTTACAATATTGCGTTACTCTCTAAAAAAGTAACTGATTACGTTACTTAGTTACTTTTTATGGAAAATAATGCGTTACGTTACTTTTGCGTTACTTTTTAAATATGAGCAGGGCTTGATTGTTTGTTTTTAATACAAGAAGTTATATTTATAGCAAATATAAAAGCTTTCACACCAAAAAGTGTAATGAATAAACCTCAGACTGAAGGACGAGTAAATCACGTCTGTACAGAAGAACACAGGAGAAGTTCAACACTCTTCAGCAATAAAACACAATATTAGTTTATCTAAAGTCATGTTTGATTATTAATATGATTGAACTGATCATCAAAGATCAGCAGCAAACACATCGGTTAATAAAATGAGATTAGATATATTTGTGTTGTTTAACATATTTAATTATTGCAGGTTTGCGTCATATTCTGAGTTTGTATTTCACTGTTTTAATTCATTTTGATGAATACTGAATCTGTTTTTTGCGAGTGGGATGAATTAATACACATTCATATTTAGTCTAGATTAGATCTACAGTAAGATCATGTTCACACGGCGCACTCAGTCAATAAATGGAGAAAAAATAACTCAGATATTTTCTAGTAAATTAAAAAGTAATGCGTTACTTTACTAGTTACTTGAAAAAAGTAATATTATTACGTAACTTGCGTTACTTGTAATGCGTTACCCCCCCGACACTGGTCCTGAGAGTATTTGTTTTGTTTGGTTCTGGTTGATATTTTGTGTTGTAGTTTAGAAAAATTAATAAAAAGGACTAAAAAAGAGGTGTCTTCAGACGCGTCAGCTGATAAAAGTGTCATTATTGCTCCTAAATGAGTGACATTCGTCTTTAGCTCTGAACAAGCACTAAAAAATATATATGTTGACCAAATTGCATCTTCATAAAACCATATCAAAGTATATTTGTGGCTGTTGCATAGTGGTTTAGTTACTCCAGGTGTCTCAAAAATCATTCTGACAGGCCAAACATTATAAAAACATTCTTCAGATGTTATAGACACTTGAGCCAGTGCTAAGAAAACACAAAGAAGTCTGTTATAAACTGCACCAGCATGAGGCATAGCAAGACCAATACTGAATGTACATCTACTAAGTATACACATATAAATACCATGAACATGTAATCCATTGGTACTATGGTCTATATGCACCATGGTACCACCACAGTACTTTTAGCATCAATAAAGAGTATTTAGAACAGCAGGGCTGCATTACATGTCTCAAATATGATGTATAATGTGTGAGTAATGCTGTTATCTCTCAGCAGGAACCGTATAAACATTCATAAACACTGCTGTCACTGTTTACACACGCTTGACCGCTCGTCGCTGAGTGTTGTTGTGTTTCATTGAGGCGAAGGACGCCATTAAACTCCCGCGTGAGGAAAGAAGCAACCGCGAATATCTGTCATAATAAAACCTGCCAATCCTCACCAGCTCACGCGGCCCCCAGCACCTCCTTCCCGCGCTCTCATAATCCGCGCGAAACAGAAACAGAAGCGAACGCACCGTAAACGCGCGCTCGCCGTGTCAACCTGCTACGGTGTTTCAAAACACTTCCGGATTTCAAATAACAGAGGAAGTCCCGCCCACGGCTCGAGATGAGAGCGGGCGTTCATTGGTCAGATTATCTGTCTGTCTGGACACGGCGGCCAATCATTTGGGATTTAAAGGGAACTCTTTAAATACGGCGATAATGCGATGATAATGATGCATAAATGACTCGTACTGTAACAGGATGGACTCTAAATATTACGTTACTGTGTTAACCGTCAACACAAAGGCAAACTGTCGAGTTTTTATGAATCTGTCCAAATCCTCTACTACACCTCTTCCAGGAACAAGCGTTCGCGGCGTCGCGAGTTAAGAGTCGTTTTAGTGAGTCGGTTCGAATGATTCATTCCAACGATGTGCGATACAGTGTGCATGAAGATTAATATTAATGGTTCCCAATATTGTTATCACCTCGCATGAGTACTTGTGAAAAAAGCCATCAGCTACAAGTCAAATCAGAATGACCAATATAGTGCTTTTCTTGCGCGTTCAGCGAGTCGGTTCAGATGCTTAGTTTCAATGAATCGCGATCCAATTATTTATGACGTCACACTCACTCAAACATAAAGATTAAAAACAATTCTGTTCAAGGTAATGATCTTTATACTCAGATTTGTACCACATACGTTTTACTTGTGAAAAATCATACAGGGTATAATAGGTAGTGAAATTTTTAATCAGGACAGGTCTTTCGCTTTTTTTTATTGAACAGTATGAACATTAACGCAAAAAACAGTACATAATAATAACATAAAAGCAATAAAAACTATGAAACAAAACACGAGAGAGTATATATATATAGAGACAAATATGGCCGGGTGAGAATGAAATAAGAAACATCAATAATTAAATAAAATAAGGGGTAAGACATGTGCAATGAGATAAAGTGTGCAGTGCAAGACAATGTGCAAATAGGTTGTACCGGGGATGTACACAAAGCAGCAGTGTGGGTGATGGGGAATAATGGATGTGATTACAGTTTATTATATTGAGTCCTGTGGATGTGATGATGTTATGAGCTAAACGATTCTGAGTTTAGGTCACATTAAACACAACAAGATTTTATCCTGATGGCCTGGGGGAAGAAACTCCTCTTCAGTCACTTTCAGTAATTTTAATACTGTCACCACCTCGCAGTTGTACTCCTGTAAAGCGTAATCCATTGCCCGATGGCAGTAATCAATGAAAAGTGTGGTATATTTACTTTGCTTGGGGTGATTCAGCGAGTCGGTTGATGATTTTTGCAGTTCAATGCTTTTGCAGCGTTTGAGGTAGATGTGCTGCAGAGAGGGGAGAGTAGATCCTGAGATGCGCTCAGCTAAGCGCACGACTCAATCTGCATTAGCTTACCAGTGTCAGTAGGCCTGGTCATAAGCTTGTGGCATTATTATTTTACCTCGCACTGAGATGCACTGAGTCAAAAGTCACTTTCTATGGCCCCTGAATCAAGCCAAAAGTTTTCAGGATAGCTGGTGCGGTCACCCTGAATTTCCTCAGCTGTCGTTCGTAGATGCATTCAGTCTTTGCCTGAGCTTTCTTGATATTACCAAAAAGGTGTTAAAGCTGCATGTGTGTAGCATTCCATGTCAGAACATCCTCGGAGATGTTTACACCGAGGTACTAAAATGAAGCTGCTCACCCTCAATTCAGATCACAATAAGGCGCAAGCTGATATGTATTTTAATTAGTAATTTAATGCACTGATCATAAGAGGAGCACAGTAGGGAAACTGCTGCTATTTTTTCATTCATTTTCTTCCATTTGAAGTCTACAATAACAGCTCTTTGGTTACAATCAAAAAATGCATATTCACGTTCAGAGAGATACAGTTGTCCTGGCACCATGATGTGATTTCAAATATCTCCACCTAACATAAATATAAATTAATTGTATGCGGTCTCATCATTGTTGTATTATAGTCAAACGACCCCTGGCTGGCTTCAGCTTGAACCTTTACAGTATCGTCAGCATTTAATTTAACATTTATGGATTTAGTGGAGCTGTGTATCCAAAGGACTTACATTGCAGTCGTGGGTGTACAGTTTCTAGATTTTTATAGCAGCTCTTGCTTTCCCTGGGCTCAGTGACACAGCCCTGTGCCATACCATTTACCTTATATGTATATATGGGTGTGCATGCGTTATATGTGTGTATATGTGTGTATATATCATATGCATGTATATATATTCTGTACCTTTGTATATCGAATACCTCATATTTGTTTGGTTGAATTATGTTTGGCTTTTCTTGTACACTGCAAGACTTCAATTTCACAGCTATAGCATGTCTATTCCTGATGATAATATTGTTTTCGCTAATATTTGACAGTACTTCTTGTGATATGTGGAGGATTTGGGTAAAATACCTCAGCGGATGTTGCAGGTGAGAGGATAATGTAATATTTGGTTGAATATATTAATATAATGTTTAATGTATGTGAAAGGGAACATCTTTTGTCCTTCTCTCACAAATGTAGGAGTCGAATGTCAGATTAGTAGTGATTGGACATCATATAGAGGTAGGATGGGTTTATTAATATATTCATCAATTTGAAAAATATGAAAGTTTAGTCAAAGAGTTTAAGTCTACAGACTGTCCTGTACATTAGTTATTAGTTTATTAATATTCTCTTTTACTTCATTTTTTCCCATACTAATATTTATGTATATTCTCTTATATTTATGTATATTCTCTTTCTGTATAATTATGTATGTGACGAATAAAAACCTTGAATCTTGAAAAGAAAAAACTGTTTCCATGATGGGATGAAAATAATAAAAACGGATTTCAATTTTTTTTATTCACAGATCATACTTTTTCTTTATCTCTCACACAATTATTAATTTTCTTTAATCTTGCAGTTTTGTTTTTTCTTGATGAATCAAAAATTTAAAAAGGTAACTGCAACATTTGACACGTTTCAGAATTTCAGTGTATATTTGTGTGTGTATATATGTGTGTATATATATGTATATTTGTGTGTGTATATATGTGTAAATATATGATTGAATATGGCCTGGTTTCACAGACAGTGCTTAGACTAAACCAGGATTAGGCCCGAGTTCAATTAAGTAATTATTATAAACGTGTCTTCGAAAAAAAACATCACTGCTGTGCATTTTGGGACTAAATCAATATATTTTAAGATCAGTCAGAGGCAGAGCAAGTTTCTTTTAGTTGAAACAGCTCGGACTTCGAGTTTAGTCTGGGATTAACTCAGCCTTGTCTGTGAAACGGGGGAATAATCTCCAAAAACACATTGCAGTGGTTCCTCAAAGCTTTGGTTTAGCACGCTTCAGCAGAGTTTGTGTTGTAATGACAGCAGGGTCAGAAAGATCGAAAAGTGAACACTTGATTCAATTGGTCGAAGCTTCAAAAAATTCGTTTCTCATACTGCTTTTAAACATGTCCATTTTAGTCATTTAGCCGATGCTTTTCATCCAAAGCGACTTCAAATAAGAAAAAAACAAAACATAAAAATATATTTTGCATAAAGAAAATAAAACGACAAATGCATAGGACAATTCAAACTAAACATTAAATGAAAACAAAAAAATAAAGCTAAAAACATTTCAAAACATTAAAACAACAAACGGTGCATTAAATTATTCTAAGCCAAACACCATATATATATATATATAAGTTTTTTAACGTTACAGTAAAACAATTTATTAAAATTAAAGAAAATACCTATAAAGACAATAAATATACATATTTATCTAAATAAAAAGACTATACAACAAATGCTGGCGTTGTGTTTATGTTAATAACACATGCTAACAAACAACAACTTACACACAGTAAGAATTGTTTTTAAAACTAAAACAGAAATGAAGCAAGCAGAAAGAAAGAAGTTTAAATAAAAAGCGTATTTATTTTTTGTCGCACCGTTTATATATGTATATTAATAAATAAGTGGTAAAATCAACAGATAACATTAAAAATGGCTATTTTTATTTTTTATTTTATATATATTAAAATATTTTTTTTGCATTACAGACATTAGAATTACTTTTTTGTTTTGTATTACAGTCATGGGAATTACTGTACACATAAATATGTATATACACCCACCCCAAAAATACAGTAAAAATATAGATATTAAATCTGCGTAGATTATAGACTGCACACAGCACAAATCACCATTATGCAGATTTACTATACAATTTGATTAATATATTTTAAATTACAGTAATGTAAAACAGATGTGTTTTAAACATGAAAACAATGCAAATATTCTTAAAACCAATCGTGTTTCTCGATTTTTGGATTCCGCGAGAAAGTGCCGCCGGTGCCCGGATGTTGTGACGCAGTGACGTCACTCGCAATGCTTTGGATCTTGCCTTCAGTAACGTCACTGGCAGGACAACTGGCTCAAATATACTTTGGTCTGCAGCGCATGGAGCCGTTAGAAGACGGACTATGCAGACTAAAGCGCAAATCCTTCTTCCATCGCACGCTCGCGACTGAAACGCCATCTTTTCGCGCGTAAGGAAGCAATGAAGCGCAAAAGCGAGCGACGGAGCGAGTCGAGGAAGAGACTCTGCGCGTCTCTGAGGGACCAGACGGTGTCCAAGAGCGATATTTACCTTCGCATCACAGGTAAACGAACTACAGACGCGGCCAGAACGATCTTAAAGGGTTAAACCGCCATCAAGCACTGTCTTACAGGTCCTGTCAGGGGTTTGTTTGGCGGTTTATAGCACCGGATTGTCGCTTTAACATGAAACATGAGATCACATCACAAACTAAGTGCTGTTTTTGTCGAGATTAGCGCTGATTATACGTCAGGGTGGCATATCTAACGTTAATGGTGTCTGTGTGGAGACGGAACGGTCTTTGTTCTGCTGGATGTAAATCACAGAAATTGGATCAGAGCGTTCAGTCAGAGCAGAATGAGATCCTATTGGCTGATCGACTCCTCACTCCTAGCAACGGCTTGGGCAGCGGGCCAATTAGAGTCGAATGCTGCCTGCAGTTCGATTTAAATTCTGGAGGGAGGGGCTTAGTGTGATTGACGTGTCAGTGTGTCGACCGTCAGCCAATCAGGCGGCCGGAAAGGGTGTAACGTCTATTGGATTTAAACTGCGCTGAACTTTATTCAGACTTCATGCGAGAGAAAGATCGCTTGTGTGGCGTTATTTTATTTACACAATTTAAACTGAGGTATCATTTTTTTTTTTTGTAAACGCAGGCTTTATTGCATAAAACAGTTTCGTCACGTAAAATTAAAATATTTTACGTTTTTTTTTAATTTGATGAATTTCTTGAACTTGCTTTTTTTTATAAACTGTCGACCGTTTTGGTTGAATGTGTAATTGTGTGAATTATAATTTTTAATATCAAGCCAACCAAGATTAAATAATGCTCCGAAACAACGTTACAACTAGAATCGTGCGATCTGTCAGACTGCACCGAGTTCATTAAAGGTGAGTGTTTTTTTTAAATAGTGCCCTTGTTTTGTTGTCTCGCGCTTTGTCTGAGAACTCACTTCCGGTACTCGGATTCAAATGCGTTGTTTACATTCACAGACTGGTGAAATCTGTAGGAAGTACAGTCATTATGAGAAAGTACAGTATGGTTTGGTTTCTTGTGTTTTTCAGATCAGCTGTATTTTGCTATTCTTCATCAGAAAGTGAAGACCACTCCTGACAAACACTGTTTCTGCAGCGATGAAGAGCTTTCCTATGAGAAGTAAGAGTGTAGTTGTGCATTACTTCTGAAATACTATTATATTTGGGGACATTAAGACACTATAAAGTATCATATTTGATGCATGAAAGGCCTCAACATCAATGTTCATCTCTCAATCATCATTGGATTGCATTGCATTATATGTATAAGCATGCTAAGACATATTATTGGAGATGCTTTTATATCATTTTATGTATGTATCTGCGATACTGTTATAAAGATCTCATTACGAGCAACAGAATATCATCCTATAACTATCAGCATTTGCACAAAATTGCATATTTCTGAGCTTTTTTCCTCTATATTCTCACTGTATCAAATTATACGAGCCATAAACGCCTGATGTATTAAATATTATAAAACACATATGCACACTTTAAAAAAAGCAAATGTCTAAACGTGTTTTCTTCCTCAAATCTGTGAAATATGCATATGGTTGTTATTGATCGTTCCAGACCTTTATCAATGACCTCTTCGATTTGTATGTTTGAACAGCTTCTATGCGGACTTTGGCCCGCTCAACCTGGCCATGTTTTATCGCTTCTGTTGCAAACTCAACAAAAAGCTGAAGGTGATTATGAGGCTTCATTACACTGGTTTAATAAATACAGTCTTTGCATGCAAGCATGTAAGTTTTGCATGTAAGATTTGTTAAAATGTGGTGTTTTTAAATCTGTGCTCTTCTAATTCAACAGTCCTGTGCTCTTGCAAAGAAGACAATTGTGTTTTATACCTGTGGTGACCGGAAGAAACAAGCCAATGCTGCGTATTTGATCGGCTCTTATGCTGTGAGTTTTCCGGTCCAGCTTTTTTAGCCTGAAGATTTGCCTGATTGGATGCTCAAATGTATTTATAATGGTTTTGAATGCATATGCATGAACTTTGCATCTAGATTTTTAGATACTAAAAGAGTCGCTCTTGTCCTCTTTTGTAGGTAATGCATCTACAGAAAACACCAGAAGAAGCGTACAGCCTTCTGGTCTCTCAAAATGCGTCTTATCTTCCTTTTCGGTAATAGAAATATATCCCTTTGTTATTTAAGAACATGCATTTTATCCTTAGCACATGCAATCCTTTGATCAATTTCTAGATTTCTGCTCATCTTTGATTTAATTTTTCATTGCATTCAACAGAGATGCATCTTTTGGAACGTGCATGTACAATCTGAGCATCCTTGACTGTCTGCTGGCCGTTCACAAGGTAAGCCAGAGTCTCTCCGAAGCGTGTTTTCCGCTCCGTTATTCCTGCTGATCGCGTGTTGTGTGTTTCAGGCTCTGCAGTTCAGCTGGCTGGATTTCTCAAAGGTTTAATGTGGAGGAATATGAACATTATGAGGTGAGTTTTGAAAGCTTATAGACCCGGTTTCACAGACGAGCTTTAGCCAGGACTAGGCCTTTGATAAATTATGATATTTAAGCAGCTTTTATAAAAATGTTAGGGTTAGGCACTCTTGACACTCGAGCACAAAAGCAGTCATAAGCAGCACAAGTATATTTGTAGCAATATCTAACAATATGGGTCAAAATTACACATTTTTATTTTATGCCAAAAATCATTAGGATATTAAGATCATGTTCCATGAAGATATTTAGTAAATTTCCTATCGTAAATATATCAAAACTTAATTTTTGATTAGTAATATGCATTGCTAAAAACTTAATTTGAACAACTTTAAAGATGATTTTCTCAATATTTAGATTTTTTTGCATCCTCAGATTCCAGATTTACAAATATTGTCCAAACCATACATCAATGGAAATATTATATATTCAGCTTTCAGATGTATAAATCTCAATTTAAAATAAATTGCATTTATGACTGGTTTTGTGCTGTCACATTACATTTATGCATTTAGCAGACTCTCTTATCCAAAGCCACTTACAGTACATTCAGATTATACTTTTTAATTTTCTTTCAGCATGTCACATATTTTGTGTCACACATTTTAAGATATGTCCGATCTAGATATGTTCAGTCGAGACAGCTCAAACATGCATTATAGTCTGGGACTAGCTTAAGCCTGGTCTGTGGAACCGGGGGAAAGAGTTTAGCCACACGCTGACCGTCTCAACCATGCTTTAATATCTTTTCCAGCGGGCAGAAAATGGAGATTTCAACTGGATAATTCCTGGGAAGTTTTTGGCTTTCAGCGGCCCTCATCCAAAGAGCAAAATTGAGAATGGTGCATATGGTTTGGCTTTCATTTACCATGGATTTACTGTAGTAACACTAACTGCACTGTGGTATTGTGTCAGAAATGTGGGTATTTGCATCAAATCGTATTATATTATTAATTTAGACGTGTATTAAAGGAGTAATATAATTACAGTATTTTGTTATTAAGCTATAGCATGTGTGCATTTAGCCTATACGACATGTTTTTAGACATACAAATACCTAAAAATCATATAGTTACATTTTTAACATGTGTGTGTGTGTGTGTGTGTGTGTGTGTGTGTGTGTGTGTGTGTGTGTGTGTGTGTGTGTGTGTGTGTGTGTGTGTGTGTGTGTGTGTGTGTGTGTGTGTGTGTGTGTGTGTGTGTGTGTGTGATTTTAACGGAGTTATGATGATTTAAATGTATTGCTACTATGGAAAAAAAAAAAACAGAGTTATTAAAACTACTGATTTTGATAATGAACAATTTTTCATCTGCATCCTAACTCAAGCTGCTACTATCAAATGTGCATTTCTAAGAGACAAAAAAAGTAATATTAGACTATTATTATGAATATTATCAGGTAGCACAAACCTGTTTCTTGATTTGAAACAATATTACATGCAGAAAAAAAAAAAATTTTTCTATTATATTTATTTTAAGGAAAATCAATAGTCTAGTTTCAACAAATCTCACTTTGGAGCAAAAATTGCCTTTTAAACTTGACATTAATATGACATTTTAGCGTGATAATTATTGATATCAGCTGATATGATATTTGTTTTTTTGATAATAATTTTTTTTTTTTGGCCATATCGCCCAGCCCTAGCTTTGACTTTAGTCTGAGATGAGAGCTGTAATTATGTAATTATTATATATCCCCCCCCCCCCCCCTTCAGGATACCCTCTTCATGCGCCTGAAGCGTATTTCCCCTACTTCAGGAAGCACAACATCACCACCATCATCCGGCTCAACAAGAAGATGTACGACGCCAAGCGTTTCACAGACATGGGCTTCACGCACCACGACCTGTTCTTCATCGACGGCAGCACGCCCAACGACGCCATCCTCACCAAGTTCCTGAACATCTGCGAGACTGCTGACGGAGGCATTGCTGTCCACTGCAAAGGTTCGGCGCTTTCAAGCCTAAAATACCCACGTGAAGACGTCATATGTTGAATAATGTGCCTGCACAGAATCTTTAATGGTTGTGTTTTTTGATTTTGCATGTAAACCATACAAGTTTTGCATTTATTAATTAGAAATTATGAAACGATTTCATCTACTTGTGTTGTTGTAATCAGCATTTTATTGTACATGTGAACACAAATCATGCACAATGCAACCTAGACGCTTGTTTGGTTTCAACTTGTATGCTTTTAGCTACTAATAATCAAGCAATTCTAATTATTTACATGATTAAGCTAATTAAACACACATCAACTTTGGCTGTGAAATTACCCCGAAAAGTGAATTTAAAGTCATTGTTGTGTTGGATGAGAAAAGCATTCAATAGAGATTAAAAAAGCGTCAGAAATAATATTTTGAATCTATATTGCATAAATTATATTAAATGGGGTTTTGACTACGAGCACTGAAATATGAAATTAATAGAAAAAATCTCGTTATAAAATTAAAAGCATTACTGATTTGTTCAAATGGCTGATTAATTCAGAAACGAAGCAAGTGATTCTTTACGAATGAGTCACTGAATCATTGACTCACTTGATTCATTCAGTAACGAATCACCGCCGTGTGTTGATTAGAGACGCTCAACACTTCCGCCGTTGCTTTGATTGGAAGCCATTTTTGTGTGCAAAATTAAAACATTGAACAGTATTAGCTTCTTGTTTATTGAACTGCTGTATAAAATCAATATCACAGTTGCATTAATATTTGGGGGAAAACAGCACTCTTGCTGGTGTTATATTGCTAAACTATATCATATGATACAGTATAAATATCAGGCTACTTTATCTTTTGCGCTCATATCTTGAATTTTAGGCTTATATAACTGCATTCTAATCACACAATCAGTCATCCTGCATCATCAGTGTAAGATGACACACAGGTCATCTTGCGTTAATGCATTAATTATTACAACACATTAAATTGATAGCTCTACTTTAAAGCCATTCTGCATAAATCCCCCCCCTTATAATTGTATTGCATGATTCAGCAAGTCCACCAGTGGATCTGAGTCTTCCAGGTTCTGCTTTCCGGTCTCATGAAGTATATTAACGGGCCAAACCGCTGTGTTTCAGCCGGTCTGGGCCGAACAGGGACACTGATTGGCTGTTACATGATGAAACACTTCAGACTGACCGCAGCTGAAGCCATCGCCTGGATCAGGATCTGCAGACCCGGCTCAATCATCGGACCTCAGCAGAACTTCATCGATGAGTGAGTCTTCCTCACGCACTTTGATTCGAAGCAGTGTGTCTGTGTTAGTCTGCGTTAGGGATGGGAGATATGGGCTATATCAAATATATCACCACAACTCCTGGTGTTTATTGCGCCGATAGCATTGACGATAATTCAGGGAATTCTTGATATCAGGAATTAATTTCTACTGGTAAAAATGGCAATTGTTGATATCTGTAATTGTATTTTCACTAGTTATATATCACCATAGGCTGCCATTCAAAATCATTTGTTGATATCAATAATTAATTTCTTACTAGTTGAAATTCCAATTTCACATATCACAAATACAATTCTTACTAGTAACAATATCTATTCTAGATATCAACAATTGAATTATCACTAGTGACAGTGTTCATTTCTGATATCAACAATTGGGAGGGTAATTCCTCATATTGACAATTTAATTATTGATATCAGAAATTAACACTGTCACTAGTGATAGTTAAACATTGTCAATATCAATAATTAAATTGTTGATATCAAAAATTATACATTTTTACTAGTAAGAATTAATTCCTGATATCAAGAACTAGCATTTTATCTTGTGAAAATTGAATTGTTAATATCAAGAATTCATATCCTGTGAAGTCATAACGGCTTTCTATATAAACTCCTCCTCAATTTCCCAAGCGCCACAGAAATATGTCAACGACTAGACTATTGTTCTATCACAAACGATACGATATCGCCCATCCCTAACCTGCATGGGATTTTCTGCTTCTTATAAGCCCTAATACTAATGAACACATGCCTCAATGTGACAGAAAGCAGGCGAGTCTGTGGGAAGAAGGGGATTTGTACCGGCAACAACATACATGGGCAGGAAAACGGCTCCAGTAAAGCCGCAGTGGCTGGAATCCTGTCTGGAGTGGAAGATATTTCCATTAACGGTTCAAACAAGAACGTTTCACCGAGGAAAACAGCCTCCGAACCGGTGAGTAAATCTATTTATTCTGGATATATATATCTCAGTTTGTGTGTCTGATTTGCCTAGCGGCATAAAGTTTAGTGCACTTTGCTGAATTATATGGCTGAGAACTGCCCACTTATGGCGCTTTTCCACTGCTCATTTCGTGACGGTTTGAGTTTCCACCTGCAGTTTAGTACCGCTTTAGAGTGGGCGGGATTAATCACGTGTTGTTATTGTTGCTCCGCCTCTACTGCCGTGACATCATCGTAAACACACCACAAACAAACGCACAACAAAGGAGCATATCGACGGAATTCTGTTCTTCTTTCTCGGCATGTGGATGTTTTTAGCAGCAATGGAGAGGTCTATGAGAATGCTTGGGATTTACCCCCCCCCCCCCCCAGCATCAGTGCCACGGGCTGTAGAGGAGGAGGAGGGCAGGTGTGCTGCGTTAGGTTACTTTAATAGTGAACTATTCTTGTAGAATGTTCTGTGAATTATCAACAACACTTTAGAATATTTCAAAATGTACAATGTATCCCTTGTTCTTTTTAATTTGTGTTGGTTTGTATCATCGTGGCATTAATCATTTGTCTTTTTCAAGAGGTTCATTACGTGTTCATACAATAATACATATTTAATATAGTCTGGAGGTACACTTATTCTATCAGATTGTTTTAATTGAAGCAAAACACAGATACAAAGGTAAAAATATAAACAGAAAACATATTCTGAAAATACACAAAGTGCAAAAAGTAAATGCCTAAGGCTTTGGATCCGGTCCTCGGCTATCAACGAGAGGAACGTCTCCTCAACAGACAACGAAACAAATATTTTGTTGCGTCCGCTCCTTCGCTGGCGGTGCTGGTTTAAATCTAGCGGGTCTATGTTGGGTCTCGTGTCACACGTTCAGTGACGCAGTAATGACGATTCTCTCCGGCCAATCAGTGATCAGTAGAGTTTACACGTCACGTTTTGGTAACGGTACGGCTCGCTTGGAACCTCGACCGAGGTGGTGCTAAAAAAGTACCAGGTACTGTACCCAGTGGAAAAGCCTCCAAAAGTGAACCGTACCGTGCAGTGGTAAAAGCGCCATTAGATGCAGATGTTTAACCAGGTTGTGTGTTTCATTGGATCAGCACACCGAGGAAGAGGAAGAGGAGTGCGGAGGACTCACACAAGGTGACAAACTACGAGCTCTGAAGAGTAAGAGGCAGGCCAGAGCATCCACGGGTTCAATATCGTAAGTGTTTCTCCGTTACGTCACTCTTCTGTCCATCCATATACATGTAGCCATCGAGACCTGACGGTACGAGTCCACTCGTGTGGAGGAGATCTGCTCCTGAGCCTTCATTACCAGTCTCAATACACCGTTAATAAAGTCATGTTTTAGCAGGATTATTTTTACAATCAAGGCCTATATTTTGCGTTCCCAAGTTTTAAATGGCAATTTATTAGACTTTTGTGATCTTTGGTTTTTGCAGACTGCGTTTGAAAATCTGAATTCAAGCAAATTAACCCAATTTTAAGCCTGACATGAAACCGTTTATTGAACCTTTGGAAAAATCTGAAATATAGTGAGAATATGGAGGGGGGGAAAAACAGCAAAATTGTATTCAGAGACTCAAACTGAGCAAAAAATATGAATTTGCTGCAGATTCTGATATTCATATGATGAGATTCTGATGCTTGTGATGTAAATCAATGAGATCTTTATAACAGTAGAGCAGATACTGACATGAAATGATCTAAACATCAGTCGTCGCTCTCAGTAATATGAGATGTAAATGATCCAAACAATGCTGATCGAGAGATGAAGAAATAAACGCTCCTCAGAAGATGTGATGAAGATCATTCAGTGAAAGTAAAGATCCTGATGATCAGATTTGAGTCTAAACATGATTGATGGAGAATCAAGTAAAGCTGAGCGTCTTCAGAAAGTGTTCATCTGGAGATATTACTGCACTTATTCTGACGCTTACTTGATCAAAAGAGACCGCTTTACACTAAAACAGTCTAAGCTATCAATTAGATTGTGTGCATGTTCATCATTTAGAGGCCTAGTAGCTCACGTAGTAGCTTTATAGGGTTCAGAACTAAATCCACCAGCATTAAAATAAACCTTACACACCAGTGGACATGTACCGTATGGAGACAGTAGCGTGTTAGACACTCATCCAGTCGGATCACATGCATATGTCGTGGTTTTCTCGTGATGTGTGTGTGCATGACATGTTCGACTAACCGCATGAGTTAAAAACATCAGTCTTCCTGTTAGTGATTGTGCCGGCGAGACCAGAGACTCCAAACGCCTTTTATCACACGGCAGGCGAATGGTAGTAAAGTGCTGCAGTTTGCTGGGCTCGCTGTGGCCCGACTGTTGTGTGCCGTTGAAATGGTAGCAGAAAGACGGGGCTTGAGAGAGACACCCGTCAGGTAAGTCCTGATCTCCTGCGGATATGCGGCTGCTGCAGGGCTTCATTTCACCTCGTGCCTTTTGTTTTCAACATTTAGACTCATTCTGCTTCCACACCGTTTGCTGAGAATCAGCGTTTTCAAAGCCAAGGCTCTTTTTGGAAAGTGCATAGTAGGGTGGTCGGGGTTGGGGGGGGGGGGGGGGCGATATGGCAAAAATATCATAACACAATTTTTTTTTTTTTTTTATATCCTGATTTTATCCCAAATCTTTGTCGTGTTGGTTTTACTATTTTGCAAGTTGTCTGAGCATTACAGCCAAACTGAGTTCCCCCGTTATAAAGACAAAGCCTAACGCAAATATTAAAGAATGGACGATATTTTGGCCAAAGTGGGCGAAGATAAACATCTGTGTCATTATTTTAGGTTTGTTATTAAAAAAATGGAAATAATACATAGGCACATAATATACTAATAAAACAACGTGTTTTATTTTCAGGTGCATTTAGCAGGAGAATTCAAGAAATTAAATATACAGATAAAGATTGATTCCTATTAAAGCAAATGTATTAATGTTGTTTTTCAGTCGAGTAGTGAGGTGATTTTTTTATCTCTATGTTTTGGTGTTTAATTAAGATTTAAAGGAAAACCTAAAAATAAAGTGTTTTATTTTTATACCATTTACTCACTAAAAAGTAGTTTTAAACCTGAATGTGTTTGTTTCTGTTGAACATAAATGCAATTTTGAGGAACGTTTGCTGGTCCATTTTTTTTTTTCTAATATTAAATTCAATGTGGACCAGCAAATGTTTGGTTAACACACGTTCTCCGAAATATCATCTTTTGTGTTCAGCACAAGACAGAAATTAATACTGTTTTGGGACAAGATGCGAGTGAGTAAATAATGACAAAGAAATTAAATTTTAGGTTGAGCTATTCCTTTAATGACAGTCGGCGGCGTGTTTAGTGTACTGTCTCTTTAAGAGCTGCATGCATTCGTCTCATTCATTTTAGACATAACCAATTGAGTCGATACATAAACCTTGTGTGTGTTTTGACCAGTGTTAGTGCAAATGATAACTTAGTTCAGTAATCAGGCGCTGTTAGACAGGGTTTTAAGAGGTGCACGTGAATGAAACGTTTAACCGGCAAGGCTTTAAAGCACATGCAAATAATGTACTTATTGTGATTAAGTGCAGCGTCCCGTGAGAGTAACTCTACCGCTGAGTTAACACTGAATCTATATATAGAGACTGATGTATTTTTTGAGATCAAAATAGGTCACCTAATTTTTTTTCCCTTCAAGATTGGTCATAACTTTTTTAATTCAGTTTTGAAAAGATAGATTGGTCTTATTTGTATTGGAAAATCAGCTGTTAGTTAATCTAACTAGTTAAGACATAGTGCCTAAGTTTATGCAACTGGCCCCTGGTTGATTTAATACGTTTTGTGCAGTATTTTCTTTACTTTTTACTTCAAAAACTATGCCTAAAAAGGGTCATATTTTATGTTTTTGAGGTCTTCGATGTGGGAAAGAGTGAGAAAGGACAATAATTTTGCACTTAAGGTCAGCAATGCAGATTAATCAGCCAATATTGTCTTAAATAGCCTGCATAGCACTTCATCTTTGAGATTTTGACCAAATATATGAAATATAGATTTTTTTTGTAACATGTTGCAATGCATTTAGTTTTTTTTGTGTGTGAAAAATTACAGTTTTGGACATATAATGTAATAAAAAAAAAATAATGCCTTAAAATAACTACAAATGAGCATGCAAAGCAAACATCTTTAAAATAAACTCCTTGTGGTGCATGCAATCCTCTCACCTGTTTTCCTCTCACCTGTTTGCATCGCAGAAAGTGTATCATAACGGCTGTTTTTCCACTTAGATGCATGTCGAAATCTACCTCCACATATCATTTTCAGCCCTTTTTGTCTAACAAACATGCACGATCTTCTCAAAGTAGATGCATTTCACGAAGTCTTTGCTTTGCACGATGGCGTTTGTGCTTGATTTGTCGTGCATGAAGTGTATTAACTGCTGTGTGTTGTTGTAACACTCTGTGGTCCGTGTGCTTTGATCGTCTTTTTCATTTGCACTGCAGACTGGATCTGATCTCAGACGGCGAATAGATTCAGTTTACAATTACACACTGTTTCTATCTAGTAGGCTTTGTGGTGTTAAAGTGCCTATAAAGAGCATTTACTCCCTTTTTTGCACTATTGCAGCACAGAGTCATGATCTAAAAAGGTATTTAAACTCTTATGATGCATTCAAATCCGACTTTACCTGGAAGAAAATCAGTTTTTGAAACTTTGCAGATACTTTAAGACCCTCAAAACAAAGCATTTATTTTGTACAATTATTTTAGATAGAAGATATAACCTTTAAAATAAAAAACATTACATTTCATGTTCAGGTCATTTTGACTCTGGTACGTATAGAGTATCATTAGGTGCCAAAAATAGTTTCATTCAAATGATTTATGATGTTATATTAGTGTCAAAAACTTTTGTAAAATATATTTAGCTTTTTCCTCATGTGTCCAACCCTTTTGGGACTGACTTTTGTTGATAAGCATGAATATATATATATATATATATATATATGATTGCAGCATGAAAAACTGATCACTTTTTATCTGGAAGTGAACGTTTATGTGAGTAAAATTTATGTATTTTGTTTGAAACTAAGTTTGAGTTATTTGTTTTGATATTTTGTTAGAAATAAATTTCAAAAAAAGTTTGACTTTTTGAGCAATCATGAGTTAAAATTAATTAAATTCCATTCATTGCAATGAGGTTAATACTGGTAATTCTCAGATTATGTTCTTATAAATTTCATACAATGATATTTACATAAAATGTCTCATCAATACTGAAAATAAAAAAAAATATATATATATGTGTCCCTGGAGCACAAAAGCAGTCATACGCAGCACAGCCATATTTGTAGCAATAGACAACAATAAATTGTATGGCTCAAAATTATTAATTTATGACAAAAATCATTAGGATATTAAGATCATGTTCCATGAAGATATTTAGTACATTTCCTACCGTAAATATATCAAAACTTAATTTTTGATTATTAATATGCATTGCTAAGAACTTAATTTGAACAACTTCAAAGATGATTTTCTCAATATTTAGATTTTTTTTGCACCCTCAGATTCCAGATTTACAAATATTGTCCAAACCATACATCAATGGAAATATTATTTATTCAGCTTTCAGATTAAAGTCACACTTATGACTGGTTTTGGTGTCCAGGGTCATATATATATATGCATACACACACAATAACAAGGCAACATTCACTCATTAATGAAAAAATTGCTGAACAAATACAATATGGTTTTATTTGGGAAAATATAGTACACCGATTTTGAATGCATTATGAGGGTTAACACCGATCCTGGTTCCTGCTGTGATCTCAGTGTGAACGGGCAGAAGTGGAGTGAATGTGGTTTGACGCGTGCTCCAGATCCATCCGGTGTGCGGTGGGGAAAGACCAGTCTCCTGTCTGTCTTGTTGTTTTTGTTCTGAATGTCGCCCCTGTGTCTAGACGGCCGCTGGCCATGCTGCTCTCTGCTGTCTGTAGCGTTGTCTTCTGCTGGATGTTGTTTGGCTTCCCTTCCGTCCATTACTGTATAGACGGGGTGTAAATGCTTTCTCCCGTCACTCTCTTAGCCCGTCTCTGGACTGCAGCGCTGTAAGTGTCTCGACGGATCACGCTTTATAAACGTCACATCTGATATCAAGCATCGTTTGATTCGTTTATGAGCATTTCAGGAAAGATGTGCTCGGTTTACAGCGTCATGTTGATTACCACAAACAATTATTGACCCATAGTTTTAACTATTCCAATATCATTTATTTATCTGGCTTTGCGCTTCGAGGATTTAAAACAGAAAGGTCTTGTTTTTATTAAAGCACTTGAATAATTCTTCAGTTTAGTGGATATACAGACGAACTAGTTAGATATTAGCAAACTAACATCTGTTTTTCAGGTAATCTTATGCAGAATTTACCAGCGGCATATTGTTGTTTTTGTTTAAATTGTATATTTGTATGTGTATGTTTATACACACACACTTTATACACTGAAAAAAAATAAGAAGTTAAATTTACGTAATTTTATTTTGCAAGTTTTTGCACGCATATTTTAATCCGGAATGAAGTAAATCTACTTAACTAAGTTATCTAAAATTAGTAAAGGAAATAAGTAAATTTAACATGGCCAGGTAGAGTTTGAGTAATTTCGACTTAATTACTTTAAGTTTACCGTACAATAGCTCCTGTCCCTCGAAAACCACTTGTTAAGCGCTAGGGCTGAAACCCCCCCCGCGACCTATGAAACGAGACGCTACTTAGTCACTGTTACGTCATCATACATCGCCGCTAGCTGCTGCTACGTCACCAGAGGAGACACGTGTTGATCACAAACGTCTGTAAGTGTGTGTGTGTGTCGAGGGTTTTAGTGATGTTTTCTGTAGTTAGAGAAACGCGGGACTGTTGTGCAAATCAGCAATGTAACGTTAGTGTGGAAAAATAGCGATTCTTTTCAATTAAGAGCATGGTTGCAAATATATGTGTAAGTTACAGGACTGTGTAGAGCACAAAACAAGACTGTCGTAATTTATAAATCAATTATTTAAGCCGAAAATACTTACATTTATGGGACTCGTGATGATCTGGCCGCAGTGTGTTCTGGGTACCGCTTGGTTTCAAGTAAGCTCGTGAGCATGCTTGGTTTTTAGGTTATCTACCCCTTAGCCCTACGAGACTTAGCCCTTACTCTCACGTGAACGCGCTAATCTAAGAGGAAGGGGTAAGACAGAGAATCGGGATTCACCCAAAATACCTACGAAGCATGTGGTTGAGTTACAAGCACGTATGCATGCAAGCAGACTGCTTGTTATTCATTTTAAGGTCATATGTTGACTCAATATAGATATGAACGAACTCAATGTAGATACTCTATATATAGAACATGACTCAATATAGATATGAACGAACACAGAGACCTGAATACTTTTGGCATATGATACACAATCAGTGAATAGTGTTTGAGTGTTCGAACTCCAGATGGGACAAAACAGCCACTTACTTAACCTAACAATAACAGCAACCATAAAACAGTGTTAATACATCTCGAAAAAAGACCTTATTAATTATTCATGCCTAAGTGTGTGATGGAAACAATGGGATCATGATATTTACTTAACAATATTTGTAAAAAATAACAATCAATTCCAAGTAAAATATAGTTATAAGTTCACACTTTAAATACTACAAGCTTTAATTGAGTACTAATATTGAATTTACTCTTATTACAATTATTTAATGTAGAAATGACATTATTTACTTCACCACAGAATCATGTTTATCAGTGTATTTTATGCATATATTGTGTGTGTGTTCACACACATGCGCACTTTTTGTTCCTTGTGGTTTATTTTGATGTCTAGTTTTTATTATTTTAGTTTTGTTGTTTAGAATTAACTTCAATTTTAGTACATTTAAACTAATAAGAGAAATCTATCTGAAATAGGTTTTATGTTTTAATGATACTTTTTCTATTTCAAGTAACAAGTTTGTTTAGTGATTTTTAATTTTTAGTTAATCATATATTTTTGAACACGGCTCCATTTGTAAACATTAGTGAATAACGATGAAAAAAGCATTTATTAATACATTATTAAAATCAAAAGTTGTTTTTGTTAACATTGATTAATGCACTGTGATTAACAGTTTTATTAATCAGTAATAGCAGAGGTTAAATGTATTTTTCGTGTCAGTTAAATGCATTCATGTTCACAAACGAGACCTTATTGTGTGATCAAATATTTGCATAAAATGAATATAAATGTATATAACGAGGTTAGTGAGTGAGTCCCGCTGTAGTCTGTTAACATGTGTAATGTTTGTTTGATGGCTGTGCTTTTGCCTAATTTAAATTATGTCTTAAATTAATCAGCGTTTGAGTCAATTATGTCCTGTGGTAATGAACATTATGACTCGCAAGCACTTGTGAATATGTCATGCATTAATAACTGCACTTGTGAATATGACATGCATTAATAACTGCACTTGTGAATATGACATGCATTAATAACTGCACTTGTGAACATGACATGCATTAATAACTGCACTTGTGAATATGACATGCATTAATAACTGCACTTGTGAATATGACATGCATTAATAACTGCACTTGTGAATATCACATGCATTAATAACTGCACTTGTGAATATGACATGCATTAATAACTGCACTTGTGAATATGACATGCATTAATAACTGCACTTGTGAATATGACATGCATTAATAACTGCACTTGTGAATATGACATGCATTAATAACTGCACTTGTGAATATCACATGCATTAATAACTGCACTTGTGAACATGTGAATGCATGACATGCATTAATAACTGCACTTGTGAATGTCATGCATTAATAACTGCACTTGTGAATATGTCATGCATTAATAACTGCACTTGTGAACATGACATGCATTAATAACTGCACTTGTGAATATGACATGCATTAATAACCGCACTTGTGAATATGACATGCATTAATAACCGCACTTGTGAATATGACATGCATTAATAACCGCACTTGTGAATATGACATGCATTAATAACCGCACTTGTGAATATGACATGCATTAATAACTGCACTTGTGAATATCACATGCATTAATAACTGCACTTGTGAATATGACATGCATTAATAACTGCACTTGTGAATATGACATGCATTAATAACTGCACTTGTGAATATGACATGCATTAATAACTGCACTTGTGAATATGACATGCATTAATAACTGCACTTGTGAATATCACATGCATTAATAACTGCACTTGTGAATATGACATGCATTAATAACTGCACTTGTGAATATGACATGCATTAATAACTGCACTTGTGAATATCACATGCATTAATAACTGCACTTGTGAATATGACATGCATTAATAACTGCACTTGTGAATATGACATGCATTAATAACTGCACTTGTGAATATGACATGCATTAATAACTGCACTTGTGAATATGACATGCATTAATAACCGCACTTGTAAACATGACATGCATTAATAAGTGCACTTGTGAATATGACATGCATTAATAACTGCACTTGTGAATATGACATGCATTAATAACTGCACTTGTGAATATGACATGCATTAATAAGTGCACTTGTGAATATGACACGCATTAATAACTGCACTTGTGAATATGACATGCATTAATAACTGCACTTGTGAATATGACATGCATTAATAACTGCACTTGTGAACATGTCATGCATTAATAACTGCACTTGTGAACATGTCATGCATTAATAACTGCACTTGTGAATATGACATGCATTAATAACTGCACTTGTGAACATGACATGCATTAATAACTGCACTTGTGAACATGACATGCATTAATAACTGCACTTGTGAATATGACATGCATTAATAACTGCACTCGTGAACATGTCATGCATTAATAACTGCACTTGTGAATATGACATGCAATAATAACTGTATTCAGAGGACGGTGATCAAGGTTTCTCTCTCCATTCAATCGTCTTGTAGAGGTTTTCTGCTTCGTGTTGCTCGTTTGGGGCTTTGAATCGAATGCTACACACGTGAACAGACGTGATTGTAACGGGGGGGGGGGTCGAATCATTCTGCGGCTTCTCTCTCTGCATGCGTGACGCTCTGTCTGTGCATCAGAGACACTAATGCATCTCATATCTGGAATGCATGCTTTTATCACACTGAACTTTTATTTTATTTATCTGCAGGTTAGAAGAAAATACAATTCACTCCAAATCTACATCAAGGTCATTAAGGTAACTTTTATTATTCATTTAAATCTTTTTTTTATGCATAAAGGTAACTTTTCGTTTTTTTCATGTACGTATTTTATATTTATAATAATTTTTTATTTTATCATTAAGATTTTGTATATTTTTCATCTATCTATCGTTATATATATTGTTATTTTATGTTGTGTGTGTGTGTATATGTACTGTGTATGCATGATGTGTGTGTGCGTGTAAAGTGTATGTGCGTGTGTGTGCGCGCATGTACTGTGTATGCGTGTGTGTGTGTGTGTGTGTGTGTGTGTGCGCGCATGTACTGTGTATGCGTGTGTGTGTGTGTGTGTGTGCGCATGTACTGTGTGTGCGTGTGTGTGTGTGTGCGCATGTACTGTGTATGTGTGGGTGCGCATGTACTGTGTGTGCGTGTGTGTGTGTGCGCATGTACTGTGTGTGCGCATGTACTGTGTGTGCGCATGTACTGTGTGTGCGCATGTACTGCGTGTATGCGTGTGTGTGCATGTACTGTGTATGCGTGTGTGCGCATGTACTGTGTGTGCGCATGTACTGTGTGTGCGTGTGTTGTGTGCGCATGTACTGTGTGTGTGTGTGTGCGCATGTACTGTGTGTGCGCATGTAGTGTGTGTGCGTGTGTGTGTGTGCGCATGTACTGTGTGTGTGTGTGTGCGCATGTACTGTGTGTGCGCATGTACTGTGTGTGCGTGTGTGTGTGTGTGCGCATGTACTGTGTGTGTGTGTGTGCGCATGTACTGTGTGTGCGTGTGTGTGTAAGCATGACATGCATGTGTGTGTGTATATTTCATTATGCATGTTTATTTTATATTAAAATATATTCATTCTTATTTTAGCATAAAATTTTGTATATTTTTTCAAATAAATATTTTTTTTAAATGTATTTTATGCATCATGTATATTATTGTTGTTTTATTTTTGATGTGATCTATATTTTATTTTTCATTCATAATTTATTTTATATAATTTATTACATTTGTTATATTTTTTTGAAGTGTATATATATATATGAGTTATGATTATCATAATTGTATTCAGCTTTATTTTGTATTGTTTAACAGAACTATTCTGCAGGATTGTAATTGTGTCGTATAATCTGTCCAATATCTTCCATACAGCTCCGATAAAAGGAAAAGGACTCGGGCTTCTCTTGGATCCATCAGGGCCACTAGGTACGCTTTTCAGTCTTTAAACCTTCTGCATTGAAATCACTAAAGCGACTTGAGCAAGTCTGACGCTCATATTCACGGCTGACGTTTTCCTTTCACAGCCCTTTACATTCAAGACTGGCCAAACCGTTAGGCAGCTTGCACGTAACGGCCTGTGACAAGAGTCACGTGCTTTCTGCCGTTAGCGCTGGCTCAGTGTCGAACTTAAAGCTCTTACGGGCCCCGAGACCCGTTTCACTGCAGCTGTATGGCCACAGTCTGAGTTCCTTCAGCTCAGTAAGTGTGAAGCGGCCCTCGTGACCCGGGCTCTTACGCCCGAACCGACCCGGCTTCAGCTTTCCTGCATGACTCTCACACTGTCCTCTGCTGCTGCTGATGGATGATTGATGTTAAACAAGATCACAATCGCTCTCGGTCCCGTCTGGGAGCGTCACTGTTGCTCGTATGCATCAGATTTATTTACTCGCATGCCAATGCAAAGTTTAAAATCATAGTTTCAGCAGAGAAGCTCGAAACGATTATCATTTGTATGTTTAGCAACGCTGGAAAATATTGTAAAAATGTGAAATATTATTAGAATTTAAAACAGCTGTGTTTTATGAATGTGTGTTCAACTGTAATTTATTTCTGTATTTTCAGCATCATTACTCCAGTCTTCAGTGTCACATGATCTTCAGAAATCATAATAATATGAATGATTTCTGATTATTATCAATGTTGAAAACGGTCGTGCTGCACAATATTTTTGTGGAAACTGATGCATTTTATTTTTCATGATTCTTTCATGAATAAAAAGTTCAAAAGAACGGCATTTATTTGAAATATATATTTTTTTATAACATCAGAAATGTCTCTTTTGATCAATTTAATGCTTTCGTGATGAATAACAGCTCTTTTAAAAGCCAGCTTTATCACAATTTCCACAAAAATATCGTGCAGCACGACTATTTTCAACATTTATAATAATCAGAAATGTTTCTTGAGCAGCATATTATTATGATTTCTGAAGATCATGTGACATTGAAGACTGCAGTAATGATGCTGAAAATACAGATTTGATCACATAAATAAATTACAGTTTAACACATATTCACATAGAAAACAGCTGTTTTACTTTCTAATAATATTTCATATTTTTACAGTATTTTTAATCAAATAAATGCAGCTTTGCTGAGCAGGCAGAAGAAGCTCCTTAGCAGCTGTGAACGTGCCTTTATTCTGAAACCATAACCGGATCAGAGATTAATTTAATCTTACTCATTAGTTTTAACGTTTTCTATCTTTTCACCTCTTGGCCGACCGTACCTGTAATAGACGATCTCTGTCCAGGAGAAGGAAAGCGCTTGACTCCATGCCATCGGTGCGCTTTCAGAGACCATGGTACCTCTATCTTCTTTCTGCTTCGTAATCATAAAGCGTTTCTCAGCATGTGCACGAGTGCTGCTCGTCGTTCGGCACACATGGGTTTGGTCTCTAATGTACTTCTTGTTTTACAGTAACTCCATCTCCAAAGCTCGAGCTCCCGTCCTGCGCTGAAACCCGACATCACTCATAATGATGTCTACGTCATCTATAGATTCATGTTAACCCTTTTTATTTGATCAAGAGAAAGCTATGTTTATTTTTAAATCCCAGAGCTTTAAGCATATGAAGTTTGACTTTTTATGCCATTGTAAATATCATGAGTCTGCCTTTACCATCATGCATTGTTACTAAATCTGTTTTGTTTTGTTTTTAAATACTGTATCGAGTACTTTATTAATACTTACAGAAATGGCTGAATGTGAATCATACTGTGCTAATCATGACTGAAAGCTGTTAATATGCTGGAGTTTGATTAGACTACAATTATTTTTTTGTTTTTACTGTAAATACAGCATACCTTTATTTTGATGACCCGATTTACATCATGATTATTTCACATATATATATATATGATATGATAGGCTTTGAGTCGTATCCCTTTTAATAAATCCTGTCTGCTATTGCAAATGTAGTTGTTGAATAATCATCATTATATATTTTTATTTACTCGCATTTAGAAAGAAAACACCATATATAGACCACAACTAGTAAAGAAAACCATCGCATATACGAAATATTACTGATTACAAATATTTATAAAACTAATAGATATAGGGAAATATAATTTTTCACGTTACGCTCAGATCTAACTTATATAACAAGACACTGCTTTATGACTGCAATCTCTAAAATAGCTTAAAATACGTATCCAGCAAACACAAACATGTCTGAAACTGTATAATAAAGTTGATCTGAGAAATTAATATCGGGTGGGACTTGATGTCTGTGGTGTTTGCAGCTCTTCGAGGATTTAAGCATCATGTGTCTTAAAAAGAGTTGTTAATTATATAAGAAATAACCAGTGTTTGGGAAAGTTACTTTTAAACGTAATGCGTTACAATATTGCGTTACTCTCTAAAAAAGTAACTGATTACGTTACTTAGTTACTTTTTGTGGAAAGTAATGCGTTACGTTACTTTTGCGTTACTTTTTAAATATGAGCAGGGCTTGATTGTTTGTTTTTAATACAAGAAGTTATATTTATAGCAAATATAAAAGCCTTTCACACCAAAAAGTGTAATGAATAAACCTCAGACTGAAGGACGAGTAAATCACGTCTGTACAGAAGAACACAGGAGAAGATCAACACTCTTCAGCAATAAAACACAATGTTAGTTTATCTAAAGTCATGTTTGATTATTAATATGATTGAACTGATCATCAAAGATCAGCAGCAAACACATCGGTTAATAAAATGAGATTAGATATATTTGTGTTGTTTAATATATTTAATTATTGCAGGTTTGCGTCATATTCTGAGTTTGTATTTCACTGTTTTAATTCATTTTGATGAATACTGAATCTGTTTTTTGTGAGTGTGATGAATTAATACACATTCATATTTAGTCTAGATTAGATCTACAGTAAGATCATGTTCACACGGCGCACTCAGTCAATAAATGGAGAAAAATAACTCAGATATTTTCTAGTAAATTAAAAAGTAATGCTTTACTTTACTAGTTACTTGAAAAAAGTAATATTATTACATAACTTGCGTTACTTGTAATGCGTTACCCCCAACAGTGGAAATAACAAACACCAAAAATGGGTTTCTTTATTTCTATAATAAAGAATCATCCATAAATAGCACACATTAAACGATTAAATTATTTAAATGTGGAAATGATTCTAAAGTCTTGTGAACAATTTCAAAATTCTATGTCAAACTCGAGTTTATACAGCAGGTGTTACTGAAACACTGCAGCTGTCTCACGCGGGAGGCTTTTATCTGACAAATAATAACATAATTAAAAGGTTTTCATGCTTCACGTTTGCTGTATGGAGACAGCTGCTGAAACACAATGGAACAAAGCGCGGTTTGATTACGTAACTTTCGCGCCACCGTCCCCGCCCGCCTTTCCCTTTAAATCGATGTGAATGTAAACATTATGCGCGGGAGACGTTAAACTGAAGGAAAGAACGCATGCGATGCGAACCCGCCTGTACAGTATACAACGAGTCATGTGATTGGACAACCGAAAGAGCGCGCTCTGCCATGTTTAAAAACTGTCGCGGCGTCAAGGCACCGTTTGCGATCTGTGATTGGCTGCGCGAGTGTCTGCGCGTCTGCCATTGGTTCGTTCTCGGCGCACGGCACCAGCGCTGTTACGTCCTCCTCGCTGATTGGTTGGGCGCCGATCTCGGGCGCGATTTCCAACGCGGGAAACTACCGAGTGAGTTCGGATCACTGTATTAACTTTAGCCAGTGACAAGAACGGACTCAAAGGCGTCGCGTTCTGGAACAGCGATACACGTCATATTGGGAATGACTGCCTTTATAATACAGCGACTAACGGCGGCACGTTAACGGCGGGATATTCCTCCAACTGCACTTATTTACACTTCTAGATATTTTAACGGAACGGTTTTAACGGAACGCTATTTGCGATGGCTGACAGCAAACATCAAGTGGTATTTTGTAACGACTCGCCGAAAAGAGTTCTGGTGTCCGTGATCAAAACGACTCCCATTAAACCGAGAGCGGCGGAGTCTCTGATGCCCACCAGCCCCGGGTTCAGTGATTTCATGGTGTATCCGTGGCGCTGGGGTGAAAACGCGCACAATGTGTCTCTGAGCCCCGGATCATGCAGCGGAACCGCCTCACCGGGCAGAAACAGCGGCTCTCCCGCCGAATCAGATGCCAACTCCTGCCCTGAGCACCTCAAGGTGAGAGTCAAACTGAATCGCTGTACTGTACTAGTAATCCATACTGTATTATATAACATACGTGCTCTATTATATTTTTATCAGCACGTAGTATTGCTAAGCGACGTGGTTTTGAGGTTCAGTTAAGCGCGTATATACTCGTTACGTTAACACGCACATATGTAAAAGGCGCGCTTTGAACGGGATTTAAATTCTCCTCCATTGTGCGGCAGCTGGAAGTTGGGCGTGACGTCAGACGTGCGCGCCAAAATGTTAGCGATTATGCTTCTAGAAAACTCCACTTACCTCAAAATTACTGTTAACACAATCATACGGTGTTAATATTTACACGATTCCTTGACTGTAAAACATATTTTGTTAAGAGTGCCCTGCTTTAAATGATACGTTTACTTAAATATACTTTTATAGTTTTGTCCGTGGGGAAATGTAATGGAAATGTTTTTTTTTATATATGTCATTAAGTATCAGTTTGAAATATTATTTTTTATTTAATATTGTTAAATTATTGTATACTAGTCATTGAAGTATTATTAACATTATTTTAAAAGTGTATTTTTTTAGTTTGCCATGAATATGGCGTAAAATTATAATGTATAATATTTACCTAATTATGACGTGTCACTATCCATATGACGATATTATTGCATTAAAATATTAATAACAACATGGCTGTTATTTTAGTATGCTGTAACGCTTTATTTTAAGGTGTTCTTGTACTTACTATTATAATATCAATAAATTATGCATAATTACATGCAAGTAATCCTAACCATATGGTACATGTAGTTAATTAATATTACTCCGTAGTTAAATGTATAATTACACTGTAACCATAAATATGGTGTTATTTTAATATGCTATTATTATGTAATTACAATGTTTATATTTGTTTATTACACATGGCACTGTAAGTATAACATTTATGGATCATTATGTATATTTCATAGCTGCCACTGTTTTGTATTTATATGAACTTTTATGCAGTGTTTCTTTGTCAAAGTATATTTTTCTTTTTTGGTGTGTATTCGGTATATTTCATTTTATTTATTTTGTATTTGAATATTGAGAAAATCATCTTTAAAGTTGTTCAAATGAAGTTCTTAGCAATGCATATTACTAATCAAAAATTATGTTTTGATATATTTATGGTAGGAAATTTACATCATGGAACATGATCTTAATATCTAATGATTTTTGGCATATAAGAAAAAAATCATAATTTTGAGCTATACAATGTATTATTGGCTATTGCTACAAATATACCTGTGCTGCTTTTGTGCTTCACGGGTCCAAAAATGTGTACCCGAACCCGAAAAGACCCGTAAATATGCTGCACGGTACCGACCCGGACCCGGACCTTGCAGACCTGAGAAATGCCTTAAATGTACTACACGGACCCGATCATTATTCGAGAGTTGGACCCGAACCCGTCTGGACCCGAGAAATGCCTTAAATAAACAAGTCAATAAACAAGTTGCGAAAAAGAACACGTTTTGCCTTAACTACTGTTAGTAGCTCTCTCCCTGACTGTGATGCATACAATCCTCTGCCAACACATGTCCATCCGTGCTAGGCTGTTCCTCTCTCGTCGACTGTCTTAATCACTCATTATCACAGCTTTAAAAGTCTGCTTGCTGTCATGGAGACGGATGACTAATTAGCCTTAACCAGGAGAGAACCTCACTGAGATATAAATCTCTTTTCCAGGAGTGTCCTGGCCCAGTTACACAACAATACAATATTATAGCATTAGAAGCATTTGCAAATCATTTTCTATTGCACGCAAAAGTGTTTTAAACCAACTGGTTCATTTGAAGAGAGTTCCAGTCTGACGGTGCAGCATAATCACCTTAATTAGTTCGTGCTGAAGGTACATAAAGATTGGGAACGCAATGAATCGGTAACAACTACTTTTTGGTGAATCAAACAACAGAGATAGGATGGCAAAAAACCCAGAATAGCTTTGTAAATCAATAAATACAATAAATCATTTGCCTTCGAACAGCAAGTGAAGACCAGGCAACTCTATTATAGAGTATACAATGATGTGTAGAAAATGTACAATCCGTAATAAACCTTAAAGCACCGCGATACACCGCTTCCAGAGAAGCATGCTGATACACTATAGACAAGAATCGGTAAACAAGTTCCAGACACAAGACTTGTTTCTGAAATAAAACCCTAGCTTTCAACTTTAATCACAAATAATTCATATATGAATCAAAACCTAGTTTGTCATCAATTATGATGCCCATGACACTAATGCGATCAATTTTCCTTTCAGAGTTCGGAGAACAACAACCATCCAACGAATTAATGCAACTTCACTGTTTTATTTGTCCATCTCGGGTCAACTTCGACGGTTATGTTTACCCTTTTGAACTACAATAACCATACTTTTTGTTGGTTGTAATAAAGACTCGGAGCAATGTTTTTTTTGTGCAAATAATGCACAGAATTAGAAGTTCGTTCCACTTTACTGCGTGCGTGTTCAATAACAGGTGTGTCTCGTCAGTTTTGTTTCAGCCTTTTTTTCATCACATTTGTGTTCATGTGGCTCAGTGATGGAGCATTGCGTTAGCAGCGCAAAGGTTGTGGGTTCGATTCCCAGAGAACACACATACTGATAATAACATGTATAGCCTGAATGCACTGTAAGGCGCTTTGGATAAAAGCGTCTGCTAAATGCTTAAATATAAATATATCACACATGAAGGACTCCATCTCGGGTCCTCCGTGAAGACCCCTACTCCAGGGTCACCTATGCATCACTCTGTCTAACATGCATGTTCCTGCTGTCTTATTTCAGGACGGCATTCGGCGCGGACGCCCGCGAGCGGACACGGTCCGAGAGCTGATCAACGAGGGCGAGAACTCCTCCAGCCGCATCCGCTGCAACATCTGCAACCGCGTCTTTCCCCGCGAGAAGTCGCTCCAGGCGCACAAGCGCACGCACACGGGTCAGTGCCGCCCCTGTGAGCCGTACATGTGTTCAGACATCACGCTAACGCTCCTCTTCCCGTCTCAGGTGAAAGACCGTACCTGTGTGATTATCCGGACTGCGGGAAAGCGTTCGTCCAGAGCGGACAGCTGAAGACTCATCAGCGCCTGCACACCGGAGAAAAGCCCTTCATCTGCTCCGAGAAAGGTGAGCGTTCGGCAAACTTTAAGCTCGGGATTTTTAATTATGCTGCGTTTTATGCATTTGCCTTCTGTCATATTACTGTATGTTAAATAAGCATCGCCTTGCTTTAGTTTAAAACATGTGATTCCCAGAGTGCCCTGTTAGTTACAGTGTTTGCTCTCTTTTTATTTGTTGAAAAAATACTGTAATATAATTATAGAATCAGCAAATTGTCATCTAAATTGTTTATTTTACACATAATTCATTTTCAAATTTTCTCAAAACA
>CM049881.1:30866010-30878510 GCA_027474115.1 Schizopygopsis malacanthus
GTTTTTTTTAAATAATGTTGATTCAACTGGAATTCACAATAGTTTAACTTTTTTACATATCTTCCGTTGTAATTAATTCTGGACTTTTAGTGGTTTAATTAATGTTAGTTACGGATTTGTGGGCTATGTTATTTGAATCCATAAAAAACATTTTAATTGGTTCATTAATAATGCCACAAAAGTTGTGCTTTACTTTTCCCATAAGTCTGTGTTCGGTTGTAATTGTTCTGGACTTTTTGCGGTTTAATAAAATTTTATTTGAAAAGAACTGTCTAATCAATTTAATTAATAAAAACATAATTTTAACAATTTATTAACATTTTAACATTAACGGTGCTTTAAGAAATCTGCTTTTCTCCCATATTCTGCTTTTTGTTTATATTTTATTGGATTCCATTTAAATATTTGATTCAATTTTAATAATTCATGTTTTTTTCTGGATTCTGCGTTTTTGGTTTTATATAAACTTATCAAAAATGGCGATAAACAACAACAAAACACTATAACAATTTAGGTAATCTTGTCAAATCTAATCAAATGAAAATTAAAGATGCTTTAATTTTTGCAAGCTGTTTGAATTAAAACATGATCAAATAAACAGTTAAAATTATTATTGTTGTTATTACTACTTTAAGAATTACATTATATCTTTCTGTTAATATCTTTCTTTTAAACTAAACTTTTATTTTTGTCTGCTTCTTAAAAAAGTCCTTTGAGTTTCTGTTTGAATACATTTTATTATTATTATTATTATTCACATTTTTGCTGTAACTAAGTACATTATAATGTGCAAAAATGATTATATTTCTGTCATAATTTCTTCAAGTTATAACTAAAGGTTTATGTTGTAAGATCTTGAGTTTCTTAAATGAAAGGGTGGAGCTAAACCCCTGCTTGAGTCTGTCAGATATTAATCTGAGATATGAGTACAGTAATATCAGACCTGGGTGACGGCGGTCCGCCGCTGAGCAGCAGGTGAAGCTGGTTCTGAAGAGCGACTCGCGCCGTCGTTTCTCTGTTAAAGTCAGAAACACATGCTCAGCGCTTCATTCATGTAGTTTTTAAGCAACAGCAGCACTGCAAAAAAAAATATGATTATATCAAAATATTTAGTTGTTGTTGCACCCTCAGATTACAGATTTTCAAATAGTTGCATCTCAGCCAAATACCATCCCATCATAACAGACCATACATCAATGGAAAGCGTGTATATTCAGCTTTCAGACCCTTATGACTGGTTTTGTGCTCCTGGGCTATATATCTAAAGTGCTCTAGACAGGGCTTTTCAACTGCGGGGCATCCCTTGAGGATTTATGAATTCGATCTAGCTAATCTTCCATCCATCCTCTAGGGGGCAATCTGACTCCCGCGGTTAGTCGACTGTTAGCGTCGGCTGGAGTATCAGTAAGATGTTTTATGGTTAGTCGTGTCAGATATTACAACCACGGATTGGCATGTTGTTATTTCAGACACACATCACATTGAATCATATTGGTTATGTTTCAGTATAATCACGCACGCTATACAGCAGGGGCGGTTCGAAACCATTTTCAGTGGTTTTCAGCCCCCCCAAAACTATTATTAACGATCAGGCCAGTGCTGCTTCTCAAGAAAGTGTTTCATTCGCACGTGTTTTGTCTTGTCAGTTTAAACAATAAAAGTACTTTAAGCCATTTAATCCCAAGACATCTCAATGCGGTGCTCACGCGCTGTGATCGAAGCGGTGCCCGAACAACCATCAAACACAATCCAAACATACACAATAGGGAAACAATATCAACATAATCGGTGCTATTGAGCTTTAATAATATGGGCTTTTAATTCTGTAAAAGGTTTTGTGAATGTATGGGGTGTATACATATTCACGGGCGGTGGGGGGGGGGCAAGTTTAAAGGCTTGACAATTTTTTTCGGCATGATTGTGAAAGCCCTGCTCTAGACACCAGCTGGATGAAGGCTCTTACTCGTGCAGCTGTAGCTGTTTGGTCAGTTTGGACCACCTGCGAGGCCAGAGACATGCAGGTCTCACCACCACCAGATACCTGGAGCAGGTGCTGTGCTGTGACCCTGCCCGCTCGGCACTCTGGGACGGACGCTCGCGCCCTGCTGGTTCTGCACCGTCACGTTCGAGAGCCGTACTCCACCAGAGTCTGCACAGAGACATGATTACACACGTGCACGGCTACACAGAGATGCATACATGCTCATTTGTAGTTATTACTTAAGGTTGTTGTTTTTTTTATTTATATTTACAAAAAAATATTTCACCAATTTTTTTTTTTTTTTTTAGAATATAAAATAAAAATATTTGTTTTTTTAAATATAAATGAATAAAAAAAAAATATATATATATATATAAACAAAACAATATAATAATTTAACCTTGTTGTAACATTTTACTAAATTTAAGACTAATATATTTGGTAAAAATACTGTTATTAAGCTTTAGTGCTATTAAAGACAATATTGGCTTAGTTATTAGACAGCAATGCTGAGCTAGAATACTAAATGTTTGTCTTCTCTCTTCAGCGTTCACACATCTCTGACCGCCAAATACATCAAATATGACTCTTTTATACAGAGTTTTTAAAAAGTAAAGAGTGAAAAAAAAAACTATACACAGAACTTATTGAAACAACAGGGCCAGTTGCGTAAACTTACAATGTTGAAAAACAATTGTACTTTTATTTTTTATTAAACCTGTGACTTTTTCTGGATTCTTTGATGAATAAAATGTAAAAAGAGCAGCATCAAACGTTTTGGCCATGTATTTTGTGTGTGATTTTTTTCATAAGTGTAGTTATTCTGCATTTAACAGAACACTGACATCACCAAAACATTTTAAGCAAGAAACGAAAATTTGATTTGAAAGTGTTAGTGGTCAGATTTGATTTGCTGTGTGTGTGTGTCGTGTGGTCAGTGAACGAGAGCCAGTGTTTTTCTTTCTGTCTGTGCAGAGCAAGCAAAACAGGAATGGGAGGAGAGGAGAGCTGCTTCCTGCTCTCTCTCAGACGGACTGACAGCGACGGAGCGCGCACCTGAACGCAGCTGAGATGTCCGAAACTGAGCCGCGCCACATGCACCGCAGTGTTCCCGTTCTGATCCGCCTCGTCCAGAGAGATGGCCTGCTCCTGCATGAACTGAAGCAGCCACAGCAGCACACGCTCTGTAACACACACGAGATCGATGAGTGTGTGTGTGAGTGTGTGTATGTGTGATGTGTGTGAGAGTGTGTGTGTGTGTGTGTGTGTATATGTGTGTGTGAGAGTGTGCGTGAGAGAAGTGTGTGAGAGTGTGTGTTTGTGTGTGTTGTGTGCGTGTGTGTAAGAGTGTGTGTGAGTGTGAGCGAGTGTGTGAGAGTGTGTGTGTGAGTGTGTGTGTGTGTTTGTGTGTCTGTGTGGATGTGTGTGTAAGTGTGTCTGTGTGTGAGTGTGTGCATGTGTGTTGTGTGTGTGTGTGTGTGTGTGTGTGTGAAAGTGTGTGTGTGTGTGTGTGTGTGTCCCCCCCCCCTGTCATGTGTGAGTGTGTGTGTGCGTGTGTAGAGAGTGCGTGTAAGAGCGAGTGTGTGACCCAGTGTGTGTGAGTGTGTGTGTGAATGCACTGTCCATGTGTGCGTGTGTGTGTGTGTGTTGTGTGTTTGTGTGTGAGTGTGTGTGTGAGTAAGTGTGTGTGTGTGTGTGTGTGTGTGTGTGTGTGTGTGTGTGTGTGTGAGTAAGTGGTGTGTGTGTGTGTGTGTGTGTGTGTGTGTGCGAGTGTGTAAGAGTGCATGTGAGCGAGTGTGTGTGAGTGTGTGAGTGTGAGTGTGTGTGTGTGTGTGTGTGTGAGTGAGTGTGTGTGTGTGTGTGTGTGTGTGTGTTTGAGTAAGTGTGTCTGTGCTGTGAGTGTGTATACGTGCGTGCGTGAGTAGTGAGTGTGTCTGTGTCACACATTCTTACATTTAATCACTGAATGATAATAGTAAGACATTTGGGCTGTTACCAAATCAATATCAATAACATTAATAGTCATAATGAAGAGGTGTTTAGATGTATTTACACACGGTTTAATGCAGGACATGAATGCATTTAACCTGTAATTACAAATGCATAAATAATGTTTTGATGCATTAAACCTTGAATATGTGAAATTATGTAAATATTAAAAGATACTTTAAATGTGAATTTAAAGCCGGCATCAGGTGGCAGCGTGTCACTGTTAATAAGTGAGTCATTGTGATTGAACCGAATAATTTAAACGATTCATTGAATCATTCAGGAACGAATCACTGAGACTCGAAACAGTGCTGCGACTGTGTTTGGAATTATTTGTGTTGTCGAAATAATATAGTATATATAGTGTATAATACTTAAGATTCTTAATTAACTTATTGTTTATTAGTAAAAATCTATATTAGGTTTGTAATGATGGTAATTTTTGAAGAAAAATGCACTCTTCGTGTGAATTTGATTAACTATATTTGAAGTGGTGGTATAAATATATAAATGTTCTGCCCATGTCTTGAATGTGTGCTCAATGTAAATGTATTGTATTAGACTTCATCACGTAATGTATGTGTGCGCTCTGTAGGGGTTTTGAATGGTTCTTGCGAAATACTGAATAATGTCAAATCACACATAGTTTAAACAACAATTACGATATTATCACAGACTATATTTAATCGCACACCTGTAGTGTGTTGCTCACCTGTCCGTGTCTCGCGGCGTAGTGGATGAGGCTGGGATGCTCACGAGTGCAGCTGAGCTCGGCGATGGCTTCGGTTTCACTCACCATCCAGCGCACACACTCCAGATGACCGTTCTGCACACACACACACACACACACACACACAGACACGTCATATGACACACACATATCACATGACACACACACACACACATCACATGACACACACATGTACACACACACACATCACATGACACACATCACATGACACACATGTACACACACACACACGTCGCATGACACAGACACACGTCGCACGCACACACACACACACACACACCCACAGACACGAGCACACGTCACACACGCACACACACACACACACACACGAGCGCACACACACACACACACACACACACACACACACGTCACATGACACACACAGACACGTCACATGACACACACACACACACACGTCACATGGGCCGATACTCAGAACTGTTGATATCGGATCAATATCGATATCGGACGATACTCAGAACTGTTGGTATCGGATCGGCCGATACTCAGAACTGTTGGTATCGGATCGATATCGGACGATACTCAGAACTGTTGGTATCGGATCGATATCGGACGATACTCAGAACTGTTGGTATCTGATCGATATCGGACGATACTCAGAACTGTTGATATCGGATCGGTATCGGCCGATACTCAGAACTGTTGGTATCGGATCGATATCGGACGATACTCAGAACTGTTGATATCGGATCGGTATCGGCGATACTCAGAACTGTTGGTATCGGATCGATATCGGACGATACTCAGAACTGTTGGTATCGGATCGATATCGGACGATACTCAGAACTGTTGATATCGGATCGGTATCGGCCGATACTCAGAACTGTTGGTATCGGATCGATATCGGACGATACTCAGAACTGTTGGTATCGGATCGATATCGTCGACGATACTCAGAACTGTTGGTATCGGATCGATATATCGGCCGATACTCAGAACTGTTGATATCGGATCGATATCGGACGATCCGGACGATCTCAGAACTGTTGGTATCGGATCGGTATCGGACGATACTCAGAACTGTTGGTATCGGATCGATATCGGACGATACTCAGAACTGTTGATATCGGATCGATATCGGACGATACTCAGAACTGTTGGTATCGGATCGATATCGGACGATACTCAGAACTGTTGATATCGGATCAATATCGGTATCGGCCGATACTCAGAACTGTTGGTATCGGATCGATATTGGACGATACTCAGAACTGTTGGTATCGGATCGATATCGGACGATACTCAGAACTGTTGATATCGGATCAATATCGGTATCGGCCGATACTCAGAACTGTTGGTATCGGATCGATATTGGCCGATACTCAGAACTGTTGATATCGGATCGATATCGGACGATACTCAGAACTGTTGGTATCGGATCGGTATCGGCCGATACTCAGAACTGTTGGTATCGGATCGATATCGGACGATACTCAGAACTGTTGATATCGGATCGGTATCGGCCGATACTCAGAATTGTTGGTATCCTATCAGATCTGAAAAAGTGTCATCGAGCGAGCCCTGCGGTGTGTGAATGTGTCGTACCCTGACGGCGAGGCCGGCGGGCGTCAGCTGCTGTGTGTTGCGCTCGTTAAGACAGTCCTCGCCCATTAACGAGGTGAGGTGCTGCAGGCATTCGGCGTGACCCTGAGCCGCAGACACATGCAGCAGGTTGTTCCCGTCCTCGTCTCGGATGCGCTCCAGGTTCTCCGCCGCGAAGTGAGGCTGCAGAGGATGAAACGGAGAGACGAATGTTCTTGATATTTACACTTATGTGTCCCTGCAGCACAGAAGCAGTCATAAGCAGCACAGGTATATTTGTAGCAATAGCCAACAATACATTGTATTAGGGCTGGGTGATAACTCGATAACGATACTTAAAGTCGCTTAAAGTCGAACGCGCTGAGTGTGACGAGGCTTTACAATCTGCACGTCGCCATTATTTACCATGCATTTACCGTAGTAACACTCACTGCACTATGGTATTGTGACAGAAATGTGGGATATTCATATTTTATTACAGGAGTAATGGTATATAATTATAGTAAGTATGTGTGGTTAAGCTATAGCATGTGTGCATTTATACTGAATGTCTTTAGACTGTTTTTCATACAGATAGGCTACTTAAAAACATAGTTATATTTGTACCATGGTGCTATGTGTGTGGTTTTAACTGTTTATCATGATTTAAATGTATGCTACTATTGGAGACCAATGCTTAATAATAAAGAATAAATAAATGATAGCATATAAAACTGAGGTTGCTACAGATGTTACTGATTTTGATAATGAACACAAATGCACTTCTGCATCCGAACTCAAGCTATGATTAAATGTGCATTTCTAGTGATATTATTATTATTATTAATATTATGAGGCAACCCAAACCTGTTTTTTGAGGTGAAACAATATCACTAGAACATGCAGAAACTAAGAAATACATTTTTCTATTTAGATATTTATTTTAAGGAAAATTAATGGTCTGGTTTCTACAACTTTCACTTTGGAGCAAAAATCTGGCTTTAAATTTGAAAGAAATAAAGATTTGTCATTTATCGTGATAATTATCGATATCGACTGATATTTCAAAAATTACCGTGATATTTTTTGGGGGGCATATCGCCGAGCCCTACACTTTATGGGTCAAAATTATCAATTTTTATTTTATGCCAAAAATCATTAGGATATTAAGATCATGCTCCAAGAAATTTCCTACCATAAATATATCAAAACTTAATTATTGATTATTAATATGCATTGCTAAGAACTTCATTTTAACAACTTTAAAGATGATTTTCTCAATATTTAGATTTTTTTGCACCCTCAGATTCTCAAATATTGTCCAAACCATAAATCAATGGAAAGATTATTTATTCATCTCATTTATATAATTAATGCATTACTACAGGCTAAAATAGAAACTATCTTTTTTTCTGCATTATGGTTGTTTTATAGATTGCACATGCAAATGAGTTTACAGAATTGTAGCATTTTCATGTTAAAACTAGTATTAGGCTAAAGATGAAGGGATGATCACGTTCACTCACGCTATATATATATATGTGTGTTTGGTTTTATTAATGTCTCCTGTCTATCTAGTGTTTCTATCACAGTGCTTGCCGACCGTAAAGGAGGCGTGGCTACAGTGTAATAAAGCCAGCCAATCACAGCAGTTTCTGCCCGAGGACACGCCCCCATCAAATACAGTGTAGAGTGCTGTTGTTGTTTTTTTTGCACTGTCTGTCCATATGTAAATTGTTTGTTGTTTTTTTGCACTGTCTGTCCATATGTATATTGTCTGTTGTTTTTCTGCACTGTCTGGAGCATGCTCATAAGAATTTCCCTCACCAAGGCACTTGTGCTGTGGTGATGTGACAATAAAAGTGATTTGATTTTGATTTGATTTGAGTGAAAAGGGAGGACGAAGAAAGATCATTTTATAAACATCCGAGCTTTCTAAACGAACCTCATCTCAAAGTTAACGAGGTATTAGATGCTCTTACCAGCAGTGAGATCTGTCCTTCTCGCACGATGTTCAGGATGTTCTGCGTCTTCTTGTTTTCCTCGTCGGCTTCTCCAAACGTTCTCCAGGGCTTGTCCTGCCTCGGCGGGAGAGGGAAGGCGCTCGGACCGCCGTCGGACAGAGGTGTGTCCGGCTCGGATGCATGAGCGCTCGGAGCCCGGAGACTGTCCTGATCCGCCGGCTTGGGCTTCCTGAGGTCGGGCCAGCTGACCGGCGAGAGAAGGCTCTCTTTAGCGGCGGCGGCGGCGGACTTGATGTAAGGCACGTCCAGGATCTCGTCCATGTCCAGGTCGTAGTGCTCCAGCTCTCCGAACAGCGGCGGCCCTCTGCTCTTACCGGCCTCGGCGCTCTTGCCCTCGGTCTCCGGGTCCGACTCCTGCGGCTGGTGTTTGAGCGGAGACACGCGCTTGACCGGACGGAGCTTGCTGTAGACGTCTGCGATGCCGGTGGGTTTGATTGCCGCTCCGCCGGACGCCGCGCTGCGAGCCCAGGTGATGGACGGAGCTGAAACACGGCAGAACCAAGTTATTTCTATAGTGCCTTTTTACAGCACAGACAGAAAAAATAATTTAAAAATAAAAACAAACCTGTGGCAACCTTTCATTGATTATGTAGACAATTATGCAATTTTTTATTTTATCAATTTACTTATTTTTTTCCTTTCTGAATTGTTAAAGGTAATATATATTGGAGAAAAAAAAATCTATAAAAATATTAAAACCATAATAAAACACTGACTAAAATGTAATAAAAAAATGTAAAAGTTAAAATGTATAAAAAATTATACATAAATAAAAAACTAAAATCATTATTTAAATATAAACAGACTGTTAATAAACAGCTTAACAGCAATAAATAAGAAAACAACAATCAATGATTCTAAATTAATTATTTAAAAATAAAAACATTACATAAACTCACTAATTCTTAATTCAGATTTAATTGTAAAGCAGCTCTACGGGAGTCATTACTGTAGTTATTAACACACACAGGATTCATAATTATTTCAAAATTCCATATTTGTCCAGGCTCAAATTTCTAAAGCTCTCAGTAGATTTTCAGACAATATTTAACATAAATGCTTCACAGAGTATTATTTTCAGCTTTATATTTGGTATATAGTACAGTCATCTGGAAATATTGTAATATGGAATATAAAATATCTGGAAAAATATAATTTTCTCAGTTTTTTATTTATTTATACAGAGCCCCTAAAATGAAATAAAAATTATAATAAAAATAAAACAATAAAACAATATTGCATAGGAATTGTTTGCATGCTTACACGTTTCAGTTTCTTGTTTAATAACCTTATTTCCATTGTGCATCAGTACCATCTGACTGAGTAAAACAAGAGCATGGATGCACATTAATTCATATCTACTCGCTCAAAATGTGTCCTTTCTTATTTGATATTTCTTATAATATCTAATTTAACACATCCTCCGTGATGAAATGGGCCGATGGCATAAAACTTGCCAAGTTCAAGGGTTTATAAAAAATTAAATAAAGTGTTAAAAATATAACTTTTAATTAATTGTAAGGTCTTTAACATATATTCTGTGGAGGCCAAGAGCTGTGACCCTGGAGCACAAAACCAGTCATAACGGTCAATTTTTAGAAATTAAGATGTGTGCATCATCTGAAAGCTGAATAAATAATATTTCCATTGATGTATGGTTTGGACAATATTTGTAAATCTGGAATCTGAGGGTGCAAAAAAATCTAAATATTGAGAAAATCACCTTTAAAGTTGTTAGCAATGCATATTAATAATCAATAACTAAATTTTGATATATTTACGGTACAAAATATCTTCATGGAACATGATCTTAATATCCTAATGATTTTTGGCATAAAAGAAAAATTTATAATTTTGACCCATACAATGTATTGTTGTCTAAATATAGCTGGCTGCTTATTTTGTGCTCCAGGGTCACGTATATGGTTAGGTGGGCAAGATTAATGATTTCTCATGCACACAAAAAAATCTGTTTATATTTAATTTTTGCAAGGTAATACGGTGCTAGGAATATTATGAGAAGAACCCCAAAACGCTGCATATAACCTGCATTTTAAAAAGTGCAAAAAGTGCACCTTGAATTTATTCAGTAGTATTTTGTCTGATATATATATATATATATATAAAAGAAACTAAATAAGGTGCAAAAGTCTGTAAACACATATTTCCCATACTCTGATTTGTTAAGTGCATACGTTTCCAGACCCTGAATGTGACTCCTGATTAACACATGAACTCGTTAGTGCAGCCGGTACCTTGTCTCTCGTCGCTGGCTCCATCATGTCTCCGGCACAGCTCAGGGATGCTCTTGGACGAGTACTGAGACAGGAGACATCAGACGGGTTAACGATCATCAGACGGGTTAATGATCATCAGACACCGATGCTATAAACATTACAGTCATCAAGCTGAAGGGATGATGCTCCTGTAGCTCCACTGATGAGACCTACTCAACCGAACCTCGAATTAACCGGAACACAAACGAACACAGAGCCATGCATCCAGACTGTAATCTATCTGATGAATGCATGTGTGTGACCCTGGAGCACAAAACCAGTCATACGGGTCATGAGATGTGTGCATCATCTGAACGCTGAATAAATCATATTTCCATTGATGTATGGTTTGGACAATATTTGTAAATCTGGAATCTGAGGGTGCAAAAAAATCTAAATATTGAGAAAATCATCTTTAAAGTTGTTCAAATGAAGTTCTTAGCAATGCATATTAATAATAAATAATTAAGTTTTGATATATTTACGGTAGGAAATTTACATCATGGAAAATGATCTTAATATCTAATGATTTTTGGCATAAAAGAAAAATGTATAATTTTGACCCATACAATGTATTCTTGGCTAAATATAGCTGTGCTGCTTATGACTGCGCATGTGCTCCAGGGACACATATATTAATGTTTAATAAACATATTAAGCTAGAGCAGCATTTCTCAGAAGAGTTTCATGAGCTGATGATGGAATCACAAAAAAAGAAAAAGTTGGAAGAAAAAAAAATTTAAACATTTTACTTCAAATTAAATGCAAAAGTTACATTTTTGTAAATAAGTTAAAAAAAAATATTAAAAAACCTGACTATTAATTCATATAAATTGCATGTTAAAAAAATAAAAGTCTATTATGTGCAGCAATATCCAGGAATGTTTTCCTCAAAAACACGTGATTTCTTTTCAACTGAAGAAGAAAGTTAATAATAATAAATCATTATTAAATTATTTTAATAATTTAAATAAATTAAATAAATTTGAATAATAATTATTCAAAGTTATGAATATATTGGATGATATTAAATTGTAATGTTCAATTAAAATAAATCAATCAATTATAAATCAAAACATTTAATAAATATATGAAATATTGTATTTGTTTAGCTGAGAATGGTTAATTAATGCATACACATTTGAAATTTAAGTAAGTTTACAATAAAAAACAAAACAAAATACTTACTAAAATGAATTAAATACAAATAAAAAATGTTAATTTAATATTTTAAAATCACAGCAAACTAAATAAATCACTTACTAAAAAGTAATTAATCATTAAAATAAAAAATTAAAGTAAATAATTTTTTTATTCAAATGTAATCATAAAAATCCTAAATTCAAATAAATCAATTGTAAAATAAAACAATCAAATTAAAACATATTTTATTTGTTTACGTGACCATTAAATGACATCAGAGAAACATGAACATGCGCAAAAGCAGATAATTTATTGAAATATTACAAATCTTTGAGTAAATATTTTGGCCCAAAGGGGTTCAGCTGATGAAGAAATGATTGGAAGTTTTATCTGATGAGTTGTTCTGTGATCGGCCAATTAATCTGGGTGATTAATAAACTCACAGGTAAATCATCAGTGAAGTCAATCTCATCCAGATCCAGGTATTCAGGAACGTCCATCTTCAGTCAGCATTCTGAACACACACCTACACACACACACACACACACACACACACACACTCAATCATCACAGGATCAAACATCATCTACTGTACTACACTCATGTGTGACGTCACGTTGAGTGAATAAAGGCACAAAGGAGTGGGCGGGGCTTGAGCTCATCCGTCAGCACGGGATTGGATGGTGGAGTGTGGGCGTGGCTATCAGAGCTGAATTGTTTGTTTAATAAATTTATAACGGAGTATCTTCTAATTAGCCACTGGTCAACTTTAACCAGCAGATGACACGAGGTGA
>CM049881.1:30883510-30913510 GCA_027474115.1 Schizopygopsis malacanthus
GAGCACAGACGCAGTCATAAGCAGCACAGGTGTATTTGTAGCAATAGCCAATACATTGCATGGGTCAAAATTATACATTTCTCTTTTATGCCAAAAATCATTAGATATTAAGATCATGTTCCATGAAGATATTCCTACTGTAAATATATCAAAACTTAATTATTGATTATTAATATGCATTGCTAAGAACTTCATTTGAACAACTTTAAAGGTGATTTTCTCAATATTTAGATTTTTTTGAGAAAGTGTGTGTGAGTAAGTGTGTCTCTGTGTGAATGTGAGCGAATGAGTGTGCGAGTGTGTGTGTGTCTGTGGGAGTGTGTGTGAGTGCGTATGTGTGTGTGCGTATGTGTGTGAGTGTGTGTGAGTGCATATGTGTGTGTGTGTGTGTGCGAGTGTGTGTGTCTGTGTGTGCGAGTGTGCGTGTGTCTGTGTGTGCGAGTGTGCGTGTGTCTGTGGGTGCGTATGTGTGTGTGTGTGTGTGTGTGTGTGTATGTGTGTGTCTGTCTGTGTGTGTGTGAGTGCGTATCTGTGTATGTGTGTGTGAGCGACTGAGTGAGTGTGCGTGCATGCATGCGTGTGTGTGCGTGTGTTTGAGTGAGTGTTTAAGTGTGTGTGTGTCTGTGTGTGTGTGTGTGCGTGTGTGCATGTGTGTGTGTAGCGCTGGGTAAGTACACACCTGTGTGTGTGTGTGTGAGTGTGTGTGTGTGTGAGTGTGAAGCGCTGGGTAAGTACACCTGTGTATGAGTGTGTGTGTGTGTGAGTGTGTGTGTGTGTGTGTGTGTGCGTAGCGCTGGGTAAGTACACACCTGTGTGTGTGTGTGTGTGTGTGTGAGTGTGTGTGTATGTGTGTGAGTGTGTGTGTATGAGTGTGTGTGTGTGTGTGTGTGTGTGTGTGTGTGCATGTAGCGCTGGGTAAGTACACACCTGTGTGTGTGTGTGTGTGTGTGTATGTGCGCGTAGCGCTGGGTAAGTACACACCTGTGTGTGTGTGTGTGTGTGTGAGAGAGTGTGTGTGTGTATGAGTGTGTGTGTGTGTGTGTGTATGAGTGTGTGTGTGTGTGCATGTGTGTGTTTGAGTGAGTGTGCGTGCGTGCGTGCGTGCGTGTGCGTAGCGCTGGGTAAGTACACACCTGTGTGTGTGTGTGTGTGTGTGTGTGTGTGTGTGTGTGTGTGTGAGTATGTGTAGCGCTGGGTAAGTACACACCTGTGTGTGTGTGTGTGTGTGTGTGTGTGTGTGTGCGTAGCGCTGGGTAAGTACACACCTGTGTGTGTGTGTGTGTGTGTGTGTGTGTGTGTATATGAGTGCGTGTGTGAGAAGCGCTGGGTAAGTACACACCTGTGTGTGTGATGTGCACGCGTAGCGGCGGTAGTATCCGGGGTCGCAGGACGTGTCCTCCAGGCAGAAACTGGCTTTATGTCCCTCGGCGACGCGCTGCTGTGTGCTCGAGTCCAGCAGGTCGTAATGACAGAACTCGTTCATGCTGTGATAGTGACTGATCACAACACAACACACACCCACAATCACATTCCCTGCAAACCCTCATCAGTCATGCAGATACACGGCAACATATGATCCTCTTACTCAGTGTTTGTGTCTTGTTTTCTAGAATTAATATCTGAACATGCTTGAATCAAGATTCATTTACTGTACAATCAAATTATTTAATATTATGTCTTGTTTTCAAAAAGTATATAAATCAAAATGTTGTTAGTTTTTGCTTAAAACAAGCAGAAATATCTGCTAATGAGGCAAGAAAAATACTTGTTTAGTCTTTGAAGTAAGATATTTTTCTCACCCCATTAGCAGATATTTATGCTTGTTTTAAGCAAAAACTAACAACATTTTGATTTATATACTTTTTGAAAACAAGACATAATATCTTAAATAATTTGATTGTACAGTAAATGAATCTTGATTCAAGAATGTTTAGATATTAATTCTAGAAAACAAGCGAAAGAGAACCATATTTTGCGGTGTACTGTTGTTCCACTGTAACCTGATGTTTGGTGTTTTTCCATCAAAGTCAGCAATATTTTTGGTTTATCATTATTTCTGAAAGAGTTTATTTATTAAGAGTTAATTGAGTTTATTGTTAATTGAGTTAAAGAATTGATTGTTTATTAAGAGTTTCTATCTCATCTGCTCAGCAAGGCTGCATTTATTTAATCAAAAATACAGTAAAAACTGTGAAATATTATTATAATCTAAATCAGCTGTTTTCTATGTGAATATGTGTTAAACTGTAATTTATTTTTGTGATTAAATCTGTATTTTCAGCATCATTACTGCAGTCTTCAGAGTCACATGATCTTCAGAAATCATAATAATATGCTGATTTTTAACATTTCTGATTATTATTAATGTTGAAAACAGTCAATATTTTTGTATGATGCATTTTATTTTTCAGGATTCACAGATTAATAGAAAGCTCAAAAGAACAGCGTTTATTTCTGTAACATTATAAATGTCTTTACTGTCAGGTTTGATCAATTTAATGCATCCTTGATGACTAATGCATGCTTTTCTGAACAGAAAACATAAATAACGGAGTAATGAGCAGTGTAAGTGTATTTGTCCTCACTTGTGACAGCTGTGCCACTCCCAGGTGTGTCTCGGTCTGCTGGGCAGAAAGTCTGCGGTTCCTTGATTCTTGACGCGCTGCGGGAACCTCAGCAGGACCCTGGTGTCGTAATCTCGTGCGTTTGCAGCCGAACTGAGGAACACAGCAGGAGATTGACTGAAAGATCAGCAGAGACACGGTTCTGGCTCTGCACGTGTTACTGAGGGACTCTGGGCTCTTGTGAGGTTTGATGATCTCTTCAGCTTCTCTAAAGAACTCGAGCGTTTCTCCGGAGACTTCAGCACATCTTCAACATCAGCGTTAACATTCACTAACATGTTTTCAATGTAAACGTTCAGACAAAATGTAAAAAACTAAACACAACAAACATTTCTGTAACATTAATACACTGTAAAAAAAAAACAAGTTGAGCAAACTTACGTTTAAGGCAACCAGCTTCAGCACATTTTTTGAGTTCTCAACTTTTTTCAGGAGATTTTTTGAGTTCTCAACTTTTTTCAGGAGATTTTTTGAGTTCTCAACTTTTTTCAGGAGATTTTTTGAGTTCTCAACTTTTTTCAGGAGATTTTTTGAGTTCTCAACTTTTTTCAGGAGATTTTTTTGAGTTCTCAACTTTTTTCAGGAGATTTTTTGAGTTCTCAATTTATTTTTCAGGAGATTTTTTGAGTTCTCAACTTTTTTTCAGGAGATTTTTTTGAGTTCTCAACTTTTTTCAGGAGATTTTTTGAGTTCTCAATTTATTTTTCAGGAGATTTTTTGAGTTCTTAACTTTTTTCAGGAGATTTTTTAAGTTCTCAACTTTTTTTCCAGGATATTTTTTTAAGTTCTCAACTTTTTTTCAGGAGATTTTTTTGAGTTCTCAACTTTTTTTCAGGAGATTTTTTTGAGTTCTCAACTTTTTTCAGGAGATTTTTTGAGTTCTCAACTTTTTTCAGGAGATTTTTTGAGTTCTCAACTTCTTTCAGGAGATTTGTTGAGTTCTCAATTTATTTTTCAGGAGATTTTTTTGAGTTCTCTTACGGCATTGGTTCTGGCTTTGGTTCACACAGATAATCCCAGAAAACATGTTTGCTTTCACACAGAAGGTAATTTTCCGGGACCAGCGTGCAGTGTGAAAGGAGTTATAGCATCACGTCGTCAAGATGTTTAACTAATGAAAATATCAATTATGATGTGGATGATCGACAAACAGGGTTGATAAATACACAAAGTGCAGTTTTGGACACTCCAGCTGACATTTTACTGTAAACCTGTAGTTTTTTCTTATTCCATGTTTTTTTTAAACTTGTTGCGAGTTGATTATTTCATCAATAATTTTGTTTAATGATTCCAGTGTTTGTACTTTTCTCTCTAGTCTATTACAATGATGCATGAATGTGTAGAGCGATCATGAAAGCCTCATCATGTGTTTTTAATGATTGTACTATACAATGAAACTATGGGTATCTATGATATTTCATAATAAATTAGTATTTTGAACCAATGCATCTGCAAATGCAAGGCTTCTTTAAAGAAGTTGTTTGAACATTGGACGGTCTGTGTTACAAATAATGACTGTTTTGAGTTTAGTGTCTAGAGTTGTGTAAAATGACATTATTAGTGCAAAAGTTATGATGTTTTGATGCATCATGAGCAGGTGAGCCGCACCTGGCCAGGCAGTTCTCCTCCGCAGCGCACCTGAGGTTGTTCATGGACACTCTCTGGACATACGTGGACACCTGGATCATGTAGGGATCCACCACCAGATCCGGGAGACCTGTGCACGTTTAAGAGAGGTATGTTCCTTATATCAGCAGTGCTGGGAGTTACATGCAACACAATGACATAATGACCAAATAAATGCAACTGTAATCTGAGAACATAAAATGTGTGACTAAAGTACATATAGTTATGAAAATGCTTACAAAGGAACATCTTCACATCGTTTTAATTGATTTCTTTCATGAATTGCATTGCTCTAAAATAAGCTCTAAAAGTGTTTAGGACACTATTTTGGTTTAAGATTAACTAGATTCCTGTTATATCTATACAACGATTAGATTTGAAAAACAGTATCACAGCTATTAAACTAGTTCTTGTTATGATTTTTAATCTGTATTAACCTCAGAATGACCTCAAAGTAAGACGAGCAGCTAAAGTAATGCTTTCAAATATTTGTTTTAATCTTAATTGAAGTTATGAAGGATTCTGACATTAGCCTAATCAGTGTTGAGTGCTGTAAAATTAACCCCGCCTGCTTTAATTGTTTCAAAATGATTACATATAGAAAGTTAGAAGTAATCAGTTGCATTAATAAAGTAGTTGAAATAGATACACTACTCATTGGCTTTTAGGTAACATGTAACCTAGTACATTTCCTAAGTAAGCTTCCCAACACTGTTCATCATCCTCATCATCATCATCATCCTCATCTTCATCATCATCATCACCACAGAGACACGCTCTCCTCACCGTTCTGGAAGTACGTGGTCCCGTACCCGTGCCTCTGCGCGCTTCTCTGTCTGGGTCTGTAGTACGAGTCGTAGTAGTTGTAGTATGGATTGTTCCTGACAGACTTGTAGGGGTCGTAGGGGTCATCGGACACCATCCCATCATCGGAGTTCGCGCTGGAGTTCTGCCGGTCTGAGATCGCGGTCACCGGCGCAGGTGTTGCTCGGTTCGCCGCTCTGCGTCCCGGTGGCACGTACCGAGACCCGGGGCTCTCCAGCTGATACGCGCGCCCGTTATTCGTCCATCGCACCCGCGCTCTCGACCCCGGCTGATGCTGAGAGAACACCGTCAGAACGCGAGCAGAAACGCACAGAAACAGCAGAACCACACCGAACCCGGAACGCGCCATAGTCCGCGTAAAACCGGCGAGAAAACGCGCCGCGAGCTCCCGGAGCAATGCGGTGAAGATGAGGAGGAGCTGCTGCACGTGCACGAGTTTTACCGTTTCTGGATCGGTTCAGAGTTACACAAGTGACTCTTAAAACCGGATGATATAATGTGACCCTGAAGCACAAAACCGGCCAAAGCCAGGGGTCGAGTTTGTGAAACTGAGATGTATGCATCATCTGAATAAATAATATTTCCATTGAAGTATGGTTTGGACAATATTTGAGAATCTGAGGGTGCATGTCGAAATATTGAGAAAATCATCTTTAAAGTTGTTCAAAATAAGTTCATAGCAATGCATATTAATAATCAAAAATTACGTTTTGATATATTTACGGTAGGAATATCTTCACGGAACATGATCGTAATATCCTAATGATTTTTGGCATAAAGGAAAAAATTATAATTTTGAGACATACAATGTATTGTTGACTAAATATAGCTGTGCTGCTTATGACTGTGCTCCAGGGACACAGCACAGAATCCACAATAACAGTGTAGCTGGGCTAAATATTATAAAGTGTTGAATGTGAGTGAATTTCATCAAAACTTATTTATTTTGTGTTTTTCGTTTATTGTGTTCTGAGTTATAAGGTACAGTGTACATAGTCTATTCTACACGGAACCATATTTGCGGAATTTTGTGTTATGAGGAGCACATATTAGTGACGCACATGATACCTCGCGCGGTGCGCTGACAGCGCCATCTTAGAATCTAATTTGCCGTTGACGGGGTTAGATGTGTTCTCTCTCGCTCTGCTAACGAGAGCCTGAGTGAAGGAGAGAGACGTGTATGAAGTTAATTTTACGTCATAAAGATTTGCATGCGTATGGTAAGATTTGTGAAAGTGTACATAAGACTGCAAGCGCAAATAAAATTTGCAAGCGCAAGAGAAGCTTTGCAAAGGTGTAAATCGTGTTTTAAGCGTAAGAAAAAAAGATTTGCAGCATTTTGCTGTTACTCGTAAGTGTAATTCATGTTTTGTGAAACTGCAACTTCATGCTGACACTAAATAAATATGATCTGCATTCGTATGACTTCCATTTTTCCGCGCTTACACTTTTGGCACGTTTTTTTCGCCAAAATACGGTCAAAAGCACTGCAAGCCTGTGAACAGTGATTTGCAAGCGAAAACAGCAGTTTAAAGAACTGCAAAACGGATTGACCGCGTAGAACCAATCTGTATGTGTAAAAAAACAGACTGTCACATGTCTAAATGACTTGTTGTGTATGTAGGGTAAAAAGTTCGCGAAATAATCCGATTTGTACAGATCCGCCTTTCTTTTATCTGCGCTTGCAGTTTTGGCACGATTCTCGCACTAACTGAGATTTGCAAGCGCGAAGGGGAGGCGGGTCCACCTTCTTGTAGCCAATCAAACGAGGCTCTCGCTGACTCTCCATTTACTCTTATCTGATTGGTTCAAATAAACTCATCAAACGCCAAGACATTTATCTTCATTTAGTTCGGGAACGTTCTTGCTGCCGGAATGTTACTTTTATCGTACACATGCAGTAAAAAAACAAATAAATACCAACTTAATTAAAACATGATATTTTATAAGTCGTGTTCCTTTAGGCTAGACTCCAATGTGTTCAAACTGAACTACGAGCTGTGTAGTATCCTTCTCTTCCTAAACAGGCTATATGACATATTTCGTTTATTTTAATATTATATTGTAATTTTAATGATAATTAAAGAAGGCCTAGTATCTGCACTAGCCTAATACATGCATAATTTCACCTGTCTACTGATCAGGGATGGTGCAAAAAAATTTGTTTCAATAATAATTGAACCAACAGAAGCAACAGTAATATTTTTTTTCTTTAACTTGTTGTAATTTAAGGGGACTTTACAAAATATTACTAAAATATTTATCTATAACTTATTCACTATTTATCATCTGTAATACCATCGTGTAACCACTAGATGACTGTTTAACTCTCTATATATAAACATGTCTGTGTGGCTGGGAACTTTGGATCCCCACATAATTAGTTACTTGAATTTGGATATATATTTAGACATGATTAAATACATATTTATCAAAGTTTTTGCATTAGTCATATCTGAACACAAATAAAGTATTTTGTTACTCATTCTTGCTTCATATAATAGCTTGATCGGTCACATGAAAGTTATCAGAATCAATGCTGACATTTCAAAATATACAATTGAGTGTTAAAATCCATAAACAGAGACATGGTTTGAAAAATTGACAAGTTCAGATTTAAGTAGCTTTATTGGCATAGCAAAAAAAAAGGTTTTACAAAGTGTAGCACTCTGATACCATAGTGTTGAGCATTGTCACATAACATCATTTTAATTATAAAGTTTAATCAGATTATACTATTTCAATGTAAAGCAAAACCAAACCAAATAACGTTAACACCAGCTCGTAATTCAGTTTGAACACATTGGAGTCTAGCTTAATGGTACCCGACTTATAAAATATCATGTTTTAATTAAGTTGGTATTTATTTGTTTTTTTACTGCATGTGTACGATAAAAGTAACATTCCGGCAGCAAGAACGTTCCCGAACTAAATGAAGATAAATGTCTTGGCGTTTGATGAGTTTATTTGAACCAATCAGATAAGAGTAATTGGAGAGTCAGCGAGAGCCTCGTTTGATTGGCTACAAGAAGGTGGACCCGCCTCCTCTCGCGCTTGCAAATCTCAGTTAGTGAGAGAATCGTGCCAAAACTGCAAGCGCAGATAAAAGAAAGACGGAGCTGTACAAGTCGGATTATTTCGCGAACTTTTTACCCTACATACACAACAAGTCATTTAGACATGTGACAGTCTGTTTTTTTACACATACAGATTGGTTCTACGCGGTCAATCCGTTTTGCAGTTCTTTAAACTGCTGTTTTCGCTTGCAAATCACTGTTCACAGGCTTGCAGTGCTTTTGACCGTATTTTGGCGAAAAAAACGTGCCAAAAGTGTAAGCGCGGAAAAATGGAAGTCATACGAATGCAGATCATATTTATTTAGTGTCAGCATGAAGTTGCAGTTTCACAAAACATGAATTACACTTACGAGTAACAGCAAAATGCTGCAAATCTTTTTTTCTTACGCTTAAAACACGATTTACACCTTTGCAAAGCTTCTCTTGCGCTTGCAAATTTTATTTGCGCTTGCAGTCTTATGTACACTTTCACAAATCTTACCATACGCATGCAAATCTTTATGACGTAAAATTAACTTCATAGACGTGTGTCCAAATAATTAATTTGTGCTCTGTGTTTCTGCAGAATAAAAAAAACTGAGACCTCCATCTTCAGCATCATCTTTATTTAATAAATTCACAACCAGAGTAAAACCGCTACATAAAATGGTGCCGTGACCTACTGGATCAACTGGATCAGCCGCAGCCGACCGCCGGAGTTGTGCTACGTGTTCGTGACATCTGAGTGCTAAACGTGGAGGTTGAAGAGTCGATTTCACCACTGTTCCGGTAGCTGTAACAGGAAAAGAGACTGTAAAGGGAAAAGAGACTTTTACTGATAAACCATAGTATTGGTTTTTCCTCATCATACCTGTCTGACATTCTCTGAGGTCAGTTCTCATTTGTGTTTATTCTGTTACTGTTGTAAGTTTATACTATGGCTGGGGTTAGGAAAGATTATGATATGATGACACCGTACCTTGGGAGGGGTAGAGGGTTGTTGGAGGTGGAAGAGCCTGTTATTGGTAAACCTAGAGTGTTAGTTTATAGTCCCCAATCACCTGGTCTGCCAACAAATCAACCTGTTGGGCCAACTACCTCTACGCCTAGCAATGATAATGTTACACAGCAGTTGCGTGATCTTATTGGTGAATTAGGCAGTCAGATAGGGGATTCCATCGTCACCAGGCTGTTAGCCAGTCAAAACCCAGTCACCCCCTCCAGTTCAGTCCCATTCAGTCCCATTCAATGCTGTTGCGTCAGAACCCTCCAGTGCAAGCCAGACTCTTAACAACATCAGCCTGATAGTCAGACCAGATGTCAAAGAACCCCCGACGTTCAGAGGAGATGGGACAGACAAATACACAGTCCTTGAATGGATCGAGTTGATGGAATTGTATCTCCACAAAGCGGATTGCTCTAACACAGATCATGTGGATGAGATATTGAGCCACCTACTAGGCAGGGCAAAGAGTATTGTTAAGGTCAGACTTAAGAGCAGCCCTAATGAAGCCATCACCTCTGGGACCATCTATGATGTGTTGAGACGTTACTTCAGTGAAAGTCCTGAATCATGTCAACCTCTGGCTGACTTCTATGCGACACAACCCAAAGCAAACGAGTGCCCTGTTGACTACTGGGTTAGATTAAATGCAGCTGCTCAGTTAGCAGACAGTCATCTGGAGAAGCAAGGCACAAAGATAAAAAACATGAGTTCTGAAATTGCGATGATGTTCATCAGGAACTGTCCAGAAGCAGGCCTCTCTAGTGTATTTAGGTGTAAACCTATCAGTAAATGGACAGTGACAGAAATCCAAGAAGTCATTGATGAACACCAGAGGGATGTTCAGTCTAAGAAACTGCATGTCTCACATGAAGTTAATTGTGTCCAAGTTGCTGCAGCTAAAGTATTATCCTTCCCTCACACTGTCCCTAAGGGAGAGGGTTTGAATGCGGCCGCACAAGCTTATGTTCCTCTCAGTCCTTTGAAGGCTGCTGAACCTGAAAGTCCAGAAGCTGGCACTTTGGAGCGTGTCTTGAGTATGCTGGAAAGGGTATTGGAGCGTACAAGTCAAACTGCTCCTATTTCACACCCAAGAGCAACTCAGTGGCGCGGCACGTCTCCGTGTAGAGTCTGTGGTGACCGTAATCATTCCACCCGCTCGCACTGTATGAGAGAAAGGAGATGCTTGTCATGCCTAGAGATTGGACATCAGCAGAAGCAATGTCGCAAAGTTGCCCACCCTGCTGCACCATCTCCTTCTGATTCGCATGTTCAGGGAAACTGATGCACTCACATTGGGGAGGGGACTATGTGAGTGTACAACATCAAACCCTCGCTATGGATGATGATCATTTATCTGTTTATGATGAGTGTTGCAAGTCTGTCTCCGGTGATAGTATTGTCTTGTTTCAGAATACCACAAAGTTGGAGAAGTCAGATAGTTTGTTCTATACACCAGTGTTAATAAATGATAAAGTCACAGTCCAAGCTTTACTAGACAGTGGATCCATGGCGTGCACGATTAATGAAGAAACGGAGCGTGAATTGTTGAGGGAAGGGATGCCTGCACAGGTTGACCAGTCACATTTGGACATTCTTCTCGTTGGTTGTGGTGGTGTTAAAGTCAAACCAAGTGGAGTGTACCATTTGAAGATGGATGTGTATGGCAAGTTAGTGAACGTGCCTACACTGGTTGTGCCAGATCAGAGGGATCAGTTAATTCTGGGAACTAATGTCATTAAGTTCTTAATTACCCAGCTCAAGCAAGACTCTGGCTATTGGAATGTCATGAACCGTCCTGAGACAACTGGAGAACCTGAAATCGAGCAGTTCCTGAACATGCTGTCGGGCATTAACAGGTGGAAGGGTAACAATATCCCTGATATTGTGGGCACTGCGAAACTGACCCAGGCTGTCACTCTGTTGCCCAAGCAAGAACACCTTGTGTGGGGCAAGCTTCCATTGAATGCTCCTGTCTCTATGGGTAGTACCATTATGATTGAGCCGACCAAGGCACAGACCCACAAGAAAAGCATCATGGTTGGAAGAGTTATAGCCTCCATGTCTGGTGATGGATGGGTCCCAGTAAGGATCATAAATCCTCTTGATAAGCCCATAAAACTAAAAAGGAACTCCAAGATAGCCGACGTCTTCCCAGTTGTGGCGGTTGAAGACCTTGGTGTGCATCCTGATACCAAAAATGAGATAGTGAGTGTGAATTGCCAGAGCACTGTTGGAGGCATCGTCAGTGATGAAGGCTGCCCGGTCTTCAAACTTCAAGAAAGCTTGCAGAAAGTCAATCTTGGTGATCTGGATATTGACTCATGTGAAGTGTCCCCTTACTGGAAGAGTCAGTTGGTGCAGCTTGTTGAAAGTTATGAGGATGTATTTTCGAAGCATAAACTGGATTGTGGGACGGCCAAGGAGTTTATCCACCATATTCATCTATCAGATGATCGACCTTTTAGGCTTCCATACCGCCGTGTTCCTCCAGCTCAATATCATAAGCTGAGGAGCGTGCTCTCAGACATGGAGGAACAGGAGATAATACGTAAGTCCTATAGTGAGTGGGCTTCACCACTTGTTCTTGTATGGAAAAAGACTGGAGATCTTAGGGTATGTGTGGATTACCGTTGGCTGAACACTAGGACTATTAAGGATGCCCACCCCTTGCCTCATCAGGCAGACTGCTTAGCGGCTTTGGGAGGAAATGCTATCTTCAGTGCAATGGACTTGACCTCCGGGTTTTATAACATCGTTGTGTCTGAGGAAGACAGGAAGTTCACTGCATTTACGACTCCCATGGGCCTGTATGAATTCAATCGTCTGCCACAAGGGCTCTGTAACAGTCCAGCCAGCTTCATGCGACTCATGACCAACATCTTTGGGGATCAGAATTTCCTTACGCTGCTCTGCTATCTTGATGATCTCTTGGTTTATGCTCCTACTGAAGAGGAAGCCATCAAGCGGCTTGAGCTTGTGTTTACTAGGCTCAGGGCACACGGACTGAAGCTGGCCCCTAAGAAATGCCATTTTCTCAGAAGGAGCGTGAAATTTCTGGGCCACATTATTGACATGACTGGAGTGGCAACAGATCCGGATAAGGTCAGTGCCATATCAGCTGTGTCCGAAGCAGACCTTATGATGCCTGATGGAGTGACACCCTCACAGAAAAAAATCAAGTCATTTCTGGGGATGGTAATGTATTATCAAAAGTTTATCCCGAACTGTTCCAGTGTTGCAAAGCCGTTGTTTAACCTAACAGCAGCACCAAAAGGGAAGAAAGCCTCTCTAAGGGGTTATAGAAATTTCAAGAAGTTGAACCCTGGTGACTGGACGCAGGAACACAGTGAAGCGTTCCTGAAATTGAAGTCATCCTTGTTGGAGTCTGTTGTGTTGGCTCATCCCGATTTTAGCAGACCATTCATCTTATCTACAGATGCGTCCTTGGATGGTTTGGGGGCCGTACTTTCGCAAGTGCCGGAAGGTGAAACCAAGGCACGTCCCATCGCCTTTGCCAGCAAAGCCCTCACCAGTGCACAAACCAAGTACCCTGCCCATCGTCTGGAGTTTCTGGCTTTGAAGTGGTCTGTCTGCGATAAGTTCAGTCACTGGCTGAAAGGCCACGACTTCACTGTCTGGACGGACAACAATCCATTAACTTACATCTTGACAAAGCCAAAACTAGATGCTTGCGAGCAGAGGTGGGTGTCTAAGCTGGCCCCCTATAGCTTTAGCATTAAATACATACCCGGCAGCAAAAATGTAGTCGCTGACGCTTTAAGCAGACGGCCTTTCGTCCGTCAAAGTGTTGGTCAAAGACTGATGTGTGAGTCATATGGTGTTCTATTGAAGGAGGCAGAAAAAGTTAAAGAAGAAACCATCCAGGATGCTTTTAGGTTAAGTGCAAACATCTGTACTGTTGAATGTCTCCCCTGTAAGGCGCTAGATCACTGTTCACTTACTTGTGCTGAAGTGTCAGCAGTCCTTGATGTTCATACACAGTGGGAGGTGGGAACAAGTGATAGAGCGGTTCAGTGGCTCACTCAGGATACCCACCAGCTCTTGTCTCCAGGTCCCAGTCCACTGCCAGTGTTCTCATTGAGTGAGTTGCAAAAGAAGCAGCAGGATGACAAGGTCCTTTCGAGAGTTCTGTTCTATGTGAGTAGAGGGAAGAGGCCATCCAGGCGGGAAAGAGCTGGAGAGGTATTCGAGGTGCTCAGAACCCTGAAACAGTGGGAGAAGCTTAAGATGCTTGATGGAGTATTGTACAGGGTGTCAAAAGATGTCCTGGTGGGAAGGAAGAGATGGCAGTATGTTGTTCCGGCTTCTCTTGTGAGGCAGGTTCTCCAGGGGATTCACAACGAAGCTGGACATCAAGGTCAGGGTAGGACTTTATCCCTTGCGAGGCAGAGGTTCTTCTGGATAAGTTTAGAGCGGGATGTGCGTGAGCATGTTAAATGCTGTAAGCGGTGTGTAGTGAGCAAAACACCCGAACCTGAAGCAAGAGCTCCTCTGAAAAGCATTAAAACTTCATGCCCGCTGGAATTAGTCTGCATAGACTTTTGGTCTGCGGAGAATTGCAGTGGTCGCAGCGTGGACGTCCTGGTCATAACTGACCATTTTACTAAGATGGCATGTGCTTTCTCTTGTAGAGACCAATCTGCTAAGCAAGTGGCAAAGATACTATGGGACAAGTTTTTCTGCGTTTTTGGCTTTCCAGAAAGGATCCATTCGGATCAAGGTGCCAACTTTGAGAGCCAACTGATTCGTGAACTACTGGAAGTTGCTGGTGTGAAAAAGTCCAGAACGACTGCATATCACCCGATGGGCAACGGTCATGTGGAACGATTTAACAGAACCCTGGGTAACATGATCAGGGCGTTGCCACCAAGGAGCAAGCAAAAGTGGCCGCAGATGTTGCAAACCTTGACCTTTGCTTATAACTGCACAGCCCACGAGTCAACTGGCTACGCTCCATTCTATCTAATGTATGGCAGAATTCCCAAGCTTCCAGTGGATGTGATGTTCAGCAGTATAGGAAGGGACTGTGTCATCACTGACTATGATACGTATGTGAGACGTCTGAGAGATGACTTAAAAGAAGCTTTGTCTCTTGCTCAAAGGAATGCCGAAGCCAGTCAAAGGCGGCAAGCGGACCTATATAACCAGAAGACAAGAGGATGCAGGATTGAAGTTGGCGACCAGGTTTTGCTGGCAAACAAAGGAGAACGTGGACGGAGAAAACTAGCAGACAAGTGGGAGTCCACACCTTATATTGTTGTTGCTCTCAATCCTCAATGTCATACCTACCACATCCGCAACACCCACAGTGGTCAAGAAAAAACTGTTCATAGAAACTTGCTTCTTCAAGCGAACTTCTTGCCGATTGAGGTGGAAGAATTCGAACCTTTGTTCAGTGATGACAGTGAACCAGACGATGATTGCAGTGGAGTAGTCTTGAGTGATGCTGTAACACCCACGTCTCCATGCAGCAATGCAGATCGAACTGCCTGTTGGGTTGCAAAGACCGTAACTCCAGATGATGTCCCAAACAGTGTGCCCCTTGGGTCCGAAAGTGCTCTTTCATTGGCAGTGAACCCAGAATCTTCAGGGACTGTTTTAACTGCAGTGCAAGGCGACTTGTGTTGTGATGATGTCACCGTTCATTCAAATGGGGCAGAGACTGATTATGACACACAATCACTCATATCACAGAGAGGTCCCATCAATGATGGTGTACTGACCTCTGAATCTGTTGATTCCTCTTCTAACCAAGTTGGATTACAAGTTAGAACTAGGTTCGGAAGACTTGTGAAGCCTGTGAATAGGTTAATTCAGAACATGACACAAAATGTAAAGACGACAAGTTCTGTCAGTGAGTTTGCAAGATCTTTATTGTCATAAATCAAGCTAAGATGCACAGAGGAGTCATATTTGTGAGTTCCTTTTGTCTAATCCAATTTTGTTTTGGCCCATTTTCTCACAGTGCATGAGTTTACGAATTACTGTCTTATTTAGGTCACCATAATGGTGTTTGGGGCACCTTTATTGCGAGTGTGTTTAAGTAGGCCTGATCAACCTGTTTGGACTACTTTCCCTGTGGAGTGGGAAGCATATATGCTGCCATGACTAGTATATTAATTGACAGTTTAAGTTTTCTTGACAATTTTTCATAATTGATACCCTCATAAACAAGTTTTGTGAAGTTCAGGGGGGAGTATGTAGCTGGGCTAAATATTATAAAGTGTTGAATGTGAGTGAATTTCATCAAAACTTATTTATTTTGTGTTTTTCGTTTATTGTGTTCTGAGTTATAAGGTACAGTGTACATAGTCTATTCTACACGGAACCATATTTGCGGAATTTTGTGTTATGAGGAGCACATATTAGTGACGCACATGATACCTCGCGCGGTGCGCTGACAGCGCCATCTTAGAATCTAATTTGCCGTTGACGGGGTTAGATGTGTTCTCTCTCGCTCTGCTAACGAGAGCCTGAGTGAAGGAGAGAGACGTGTGTCCAAATAATTAATTTGTGCTCTGTGTTTCTGCAGAATAAAAAAAACTGAGACCTCCATCTTCAGCATCATCTTTATTTAATAAATTCACAACCAGAGTAAAACCGCTACAACAGCATTATACAGTATAAATACAATAAACGCATTCTATAGAGTTCATTCAATATGAGTTCCATTGCATTGCAATGATGATTCATTCAACAGTTTATTAATAATATGATAAAATTGATTTGTTCATCTGCTTCTCCCATTTGCTCTTTTCACACGACTATCACTCCAATACAAAAACTCTTTCTCAAATATTACAATATATACTGATAAATGTAACCCTCGCTTCAATGACTGGATGCTTTCGACTGACTATTTCTAAAATATAGTGAATTATGCTACAAACTCCATCATAATGCACAAAGTATTCTGAGCTGTTGGTCATATTAATGGCGTTTAGTTAGCAGTTGCCTCACTGAATATGTTCCTAGATTTGCGTTGGATGTTGTCTATGGAATGGAAATATATATTTTATTTGTAGATATAATACGTTTTTCGCTTATTTCAGTTAATGTCCAAACTAGCGAGCTAAGCTAGTAGTAGTGCTGACAGTGTCGTGTAAACATGACTGAAGACGCGAAAAGATCCGAGGAACAGACGAACAGATTCAATTGATCGAGTCGTTTACACTGGAACAGCTCCGCTCCAATTGATTCAAACTCAAACTCGATTCAAAACAAAAACCAGATCAAGAACTAACAATTTTTGAATTTCGTCATCGCTTGTAATTATTTTAAAAAGCACGCATCGATGGGTGAAACGTGCTCTTCGAAACTCCGAATCAGGAGCACAGAGCGCGATTCATTTGATCGGGACTCGGAGCGCGAATCATTTGATCGGGACTCGGAGCGCGAATCATTTGATCGGGACTCGGAGCGCGAATCATTTGATCGGGACTCGGAGCGCGGAGCGCGAATCATTTGATCGGGACTCGGAGCGCGAATCATTTGATCGGGACTCGGAGCGCGGAGCGCGAATCATTTGATCGGGACTCGGAGCGCGAATCATTTGATCGGGACTCGGAGCACAGAGCGGGAATCATTTGATCGGGACTCGGAGCGCGAATCATTTGATCGGGACTCGGAGCACAGAGCGGGAATCATTTGATCGGGACTCGGAGCGCGAATCATTTGATCGGGACTCGGAGCGCGGAGCGCGAATCATTTGATCGGGACTCGGAGCGCGAATCATTTGATCGGGACTCGGAGCGCGAATCATTTGATCGGGACTCGGAGCGCGAATCATTTGATCGGGACTCGGAGCGCGGAGCGCGAATCATTTGATCGGGACTCGGAGCGCGAATCATTTGATCGGGACTCGGAGCGCGAATCATTTGATCGGGACTCGGAGCGCGGATCGCGAATCATTTGATCGGGACTCGGAGCGCGGATCGCGAATCATTTGATCGGGACTCGGAGCGCGGATCGCGAATCATTTGATCGGGACTCGGAGCGCGAATCATTTGATCGGGACTCGGAGCACAGAGCGCGAATCATTTGATCGGGACTCGGAGCCCGGAGCGCGAATCATTTGATCGGGACTCGGAGCGCGGAGCGCGAATCATTTGATCGGGACTCGGAGCGCGGAGCGCGAATCATTTGATCGGGACTCGGAGCGCGGAGCGTGAATCATTTGATCGGGACTCGGAGCACAGAGTGGGAATAATTTGATCGGGACTCGGAGCGCGGATCGGGAATAATTTGATCGGGACTCGGAGCACAGAGCGCGAATCATTTGATCGGGACTCGGAGCGCGGAGCGCGAATCATTTGATTGGGACTCGGAGCGCGGAGCGCGAATCATTTGATCGGGACTCGGAGCGCGAATCATTTGATCGGGACTCGGAGCGCGGAGCGCGAATCATTTGATCGGGACTCGGAGCGCGAATCATTTGATCGGGACTCGGAGCGCGAATCATTTGATCGGGACTCGGAGCACAGAGCGGGAATCATTTGATCGGGACTCGGAGCACGAATCATTTGATCGGGACTCGGAGCGCGGAGCGTGAATCATTTGATCGGGACTCGGAGCGTGAATCATTTGATCGGGACTCGGAGCACAGAGCGGGAATCATTTGATCGGGACTCGGAGCACGAATCATTTGATCGAGACTCGGAGCACAGAGCGGGAATCATTTGATCGGGACTCGGAGCACGAATCATTTGATCGGGACTCGGAGCGCGGAGCGCGAATCATTTGATCGGGACTCGGAGCACAGAGCGGGAATCATTTGATCGGGACTCGGAGCACGAATCATTTGATCGAGACTCGGAGCACAGAGCGGGAATCATTTGATCGGGACTCGGAGCACGAATCATTTGATCGGGACTCGGAGCGCGGAGCGCGAATCATTTGATCGGGACTCGGAGCACAGAGCGGGAATCATTTGATCGGGACTCGGAGCACGAATCATTTGATCGGGACTCGGAGCGCGGAGCGCGAATCATTTGATCGGGACTCGGAGCACGAATCATTTGATCGAGACTCGGAGCACAGAGCGGGAATCATTTGATCGGGACTCGGAGCACGAATCATTTGATCGGGACTCGGAGCGCGGAGCGCGAATCATTTGATCGGGACTCGGAGCGCGGAGCGCGAATCATTTGATCGGGACTCGGAGCGCGAATCATTTGATCGGGACTCGGAGCGCGGAGCGCGAATCAATTGATCGGGACTCGGAGCGCGAATCATTTGATCGGGACTCGGAGCACAGAGCGGGAATCATTTGATTCAGTTCGGGTCTTCAGAGCAGATTCGCGATTTTTTTTTCTTCTGAATTGTGAGGTATAAAAACGTTATTACATATTTTGTTGTTTATTAAAAAAAACTGAATTGCAAGATGCAAATTCAGAATTGCTAGGGAAAAAAACTTTCCATATTTCCATAAGGGTCATTCGCCTCGTGCTGCATTTACAAAGTAAATGCTGGCCTTTCTTGTCCTCAACAACACAGAAGGAAACACAACAGCAGCAGTGAAACTGGAGCGACTCGGTTTAATGTGTGTTAAAGTATAATGAGGTCATGTGAGGATGACCTCTGCTCATTAAACTCAAATAAAACACTCGTCTCGCGCCACACGTGGTCTCAGAGCTCGTTTAACATCAGTTCTGCTCACATCAGCATCATGTGACACGCCGTGGGTCACGTGATTCCACAAACACGTGTCTGAGCACTCGTAAAGTCTGACTAACTCGGTTAACAAAGGGTTAACCAGATCAAATTAAACCAATCTGTTTATGAGCAGCTGATTTAAAGCAGTTGAACCATTCTTGAATAAATAAGTGACTAAAAGTGAAGAAAAAAAACATTTTATGTCATTCATAATTAATTTAATTAATTCAGTTCAGTTAATTAATTATTTCAGTTTTATATAGCTACGGAAGCTTAAAACTTGCCACATAACAAAAAATGTAAAATGTAATTGTGACTTTTTATCTTGCAACTCGTCTGTTTTTTATTTTATTCAGAAAAAAATTCAATTATCTTTTTTATTTTCTATTCTGTGGCAAAAAAAACATGGCAAGAATTAATTATCTTAGTGTTTTTGTCTTGTATTAAAGTATAAATATATTTTTTTAAATCAAGATTAATTTACTGTATAAGTAAAATGACTTAAGATATTATGTATTTAAATTTTTTTTTGTTTTTGCTTAAAACAAGCTGAAATATCTGCAAGTGTTGCAATAAAAATAATTTAGTTTAGCTTTTGAATAAAGATAATTTCTTACACCATTAGCAGAGATTTCTGCTTGTTTTAAGCAAAAACACGTAATATCTTAAATAACTTGACTTGTGCTGTGACACATATGCAGATCTCACACAAAGGGTAAGTGCAAACAGACGGTTTATTAAACCGCAGAGCGGAGACTGATAAAGGGGATAACTGGAGAGATGGAGAGGATAATTGCCTTGGCAGGAGCTCGAGGGATGCGTTGAGGATCCTGGGTTCATCGTTAGCAGGTCGTAGAGAATGCTGGTAATGAGTGTAACGAGATCAGACACAGAGAGCTGTGTGGTGTGTGACTCTATAGTGTACGGTGATGAGGATCCAGACGCGCAGGTGTGCTCAATCACGGCTCAGGTGAACCCAGGTGATTGACAGACCATCCGTGACATACAGTAACTGTTTATTCTAGAAATCAAGACACAAATAACAAGAAAATCTTTTTTTTTTTTTTTGTGCAGAATTGTAAGGTATACAATAGATTCCCAATTCTGAGAAAAAGTAAGAATTCCTGCACTTTTGTCCTCATTATTGTGGATTTATATCTTACGAATCTGTTTATATCTTCTGAGTTTCTTCCCATAATTGCGGGAACAAAAGCCTGAATTGTGAGATAATTTTGTTTCCCCAAACTTCCATAGAACAGCACATGATCAGCTGTTGCATAAAATGCATTAATGGCCTGTAATACAGCTTAGATGATCAAGAACATGCGGTGAACAGTGTGACAACATGCCCCGCTCTCATGTGGAACGAGACCTGAAACAGAACATAAAATGCATTAATGGCCTGTAATACAGCTTAGATGATCAAGAACATGCGGTGAACAGTGTGACAACATGCCCCGCTCTCGTGTGGAACGAGACCTGAAACAGAACATAAACTGCATTAATGTCCTGTAATACAGCTTAGATGATCAAGAACATGCAGTGAACAGTGTGACAACATGCCCCGCTCTCGTGTGGAACGAGACCTGAAACAGAACATAAACTGCATTAATGTCCTGTAATACAGCTTAGATGATCAAGAACATGCGGTGAACAGTGTGACAACATGCCCCGCTCTCATGTGGAACGAGACCTGAAACAGAACATAAACTGCATTAATGTCCTGTAATACAGCTTAGATGATCAAGAACATGCAGTGAACAGTGTGACAACATGCCCCGCTCTCATGTGGAACGAGACCTGAAACAGAACATAAACTGCATTAATGGCCTGTAATACAGCTTAGATGATCAAGAACATGCAGTGAACAGTGTGACAACATGCCCCGCTCTCGTGTGGAACGAGACCTGAAACAGAACATAAACTGCATTAATGTCCTGTAATACAGCTTAGATGATCAAGAACATGCAGTGAACAGTGTGACAACATGCCCCGCTCTCATGTGGAACGAGACCTGAAACAGAACATAAACTGCATTAATGTCCTATCATACAGCTTCGATGATCAAGAACATGCAGTGAACAGTGTGACAACATGCCCCACTCTCATGTGGAACGAGACCTGAAACAGAACATAAACTGCATTAATGGCCTGTAATACAGCTTAGATGATCAAGAACATGCGGTGAACAGTGTGACAACATGCCCCGCTCTCATGTGGAACGAGACCTGAAACAGAACATAAACTGCATTAATGTCCTGTAATACAGCTTAGATGATCAAGAACATGCAGTGAACAGTGTGACAACATGCCCCGCTCTCATGTGGAACGAGACCTGAAACAGAACATAAACTGCATTAATGGCCTGTAATACAGCTTAGATGATCAAGAACATACGGTGAACAGTGTGACAACATGCCCCGCTCTCATGTGGAACGAGACCTGAAACAGAACATAAACTGCATTAATGGCCTGTAATACAGCTTAGATGATCAAGAACATGCAGTGAACAGTGTGACAACATGCCCCGCTCTCATGTGGAACGAGACCTGAAACAGAACATAAACTGCATTAATGTCCTGTAATACAGCTTAGATGATCAAGAACATGCAGTGAACAGTGTGACAACATGCCCCGCTCTCATGTGACACGACTCCAGCGTCTGTCACAGACTCCATGAACATGAACCCAAAGCATCACTGATGCTGTTTATTTGTGTTTCTCTGAACCTGCTTGTTTCTTTGCTGTCATATCTCTCTCGTTTGCAGCATCATGTCGAGAGAAAGACAATTAACGTCACAATCAGCTTTCAGTGTTAACGACCTTCAGTGACTCATTTAATCCCACCGCTCACAATAGTGACCATACAAAGCTTTTCATTTATGAAGCTACAAAAACAGACTTGTGTTTTAGTGCATTTCATGCAAATATGGAATAAAGGGTCTTAATTAAATATATACAGTGTCACATGATTAGTGCAAATTATCACATGACCATGAGTTTAATTCGTTTGCACCTCCAGAACAAAAGGCTAAAGTCTGTTAATATGAAGATGTTTGGTGCATGTTATCTTTAAGGTGTCTAGTATTAATTTATGAATGGACATATATTGAGTTTGATCACAGAGTGAGTAAACGTGTTGATGGTTATGATAATGATGACAGTGAGTTTATGTTTACATATAAATCCAGTCGCACTAAAATATTGCACTGAATTAAAAGTTTAAATGTTACAAGTAAGTAACAGTGTTGATGCAGCACTAATATAACAATATGATCATATATGTTACAATAAAGTAACACTTCTGAAATATGCTGATGGTTGTATTGTTTGTCTTTTATCTTAAGAAGTGTTGTATCAGGGTTTTTATGCATAATACCAGACCCTGGAGCACAAAAACAGTCATACGGGTCAATTTTTTTTTTTTATTGAGATTTATGCATCATCTGAAAGCTGAATAAATAATATTTCCATTGATGTATGGTTTGGACAATATTTGAAAATCTGGAATCTGAGAAAAATCTAAATATTGAGAAAATCATCTTTAAAGTTGTTCAAATTAAGTTCTTAGCAATGCATATTAATAATCAAAAATTAAGTTTATAGTAGAAAATTGACAAAATATCTTCATGGAACATGATCTTAATATCTAATGATTTTTGGCATAAAACAATATGAATAATTTTGACTCATACGATGTATTGTTGTCTAAATATTCCTGTGCTGCTTATGACTGCTTGTATGCTCCTGGCACTTTTATGACTGCAAAAATATGTTAATTTAGTATAAATATTATTGTGACCGACCATAAAACACAGTTTTCACACACTGTTCCCCAAAAATGATTATTGATTATTTAAAAGGGTTTCTTCTGACAAATAATTTGGATGTTATGTTCATGTCTGGGAATAATCTGTGATTAAACGGGTTAAATACAAGATTTAATTAATGGGATCAACACAACAGACGGGTCTCCTGAACGAGACGAGGTTTTAAAGATCAAAGTCCAGGCGCTGGGGAATATAACGGCTGCAGGTCGGCGTCTCAATGAGCTGCAGATGTGTGGCATTGATCTGAAGACTTTAATCTGCATGCTAATGAGGACTGCTGCTCACACACAGGACATATAAAACATGTAAAACCAGCCCCTGTAAAACACCAGCGGGACGTTCTGGAGAGCTGCTGACAGCAAACACACGCTCACTACTTCCACTGACGGCTGAAAAAACCTGCTTAGTCAAGTATTGCACATTTAAAAGCTACAGAGATGCACCAAAGTGCTGTACAACTAAACACAGTATGTAAACATGTCGATGGTCACAATAATGATCGGTGGGATAACATATAAATCCAGTTGCACTAAAATGTTGCAATGACAAAATATTGCTCTAAATTAAAAGTTTCACAGAAGCCTAGTCCTAGAATAAAATATAAGTCTGAGCTGTTTTAAATGAAAGAACAAAATACACTAATAAAAAGCATATAAGAAAAGTAAACACATAAAATAGGATCAGAGCAAACGGACTAACATTAATCAAAAGCCAGAGAAAACTAATCAGATTTAAGGACGGTCTTAAAACTAGTGACGGAGCAAACTTGGAAACTAGCTGAAATAAAATGTATCTTATATTAAATATATTTAATTTTTACAGTTTTTTTATTTTGTTGTCTGGGAAACTAGCTGAAATAAAATGTATCTTATATTAAATATTTTTTATTTTGTTGTCTGGGAAACTAGCTGAAATAAAATGTATCTTATATTAAATATTTTTTATTTTGTTGTCTGGAAACTAGCTGAAATAAAATGTATCTTATCTTAAATATATTAAATTTTTACTGTTTTTTTATTTTGTTGTCTGGGAAACTAGCTGAAATAAAATTTAGCTTATATTAAATATATTTAATTTTTACTGTTTTTTTATTTTGTTGTCTGGGAAACTAGCTGAAATAAAATGTATCTTATATTAAATATTTTTTATTTTGTTGTCTGGGAAACTAGCTGAAATAAAATGTATCTTATATTAAATATTTTTTATTTTGTTGTCTGAGAAACTATCTGAAATAAAAAGTATCGTACTCGGTTACTATCGTAACCTCGGTTCCCTGAGATACGGAACGAGTACTGCGTCTTGTAAAGACGCATATGGGAAAATGCCTTTTTTCTCCTGAACTGAAGTCTTATTTAATCACGCAGTGAAACTGCACGACTATTGGTTCGTGCAGGTGTAGAAAAACGAACCAATGGGTCGGCAGCGGAGCTGCACGAACCTATGGCGACGATACGCGCCAATATTCCCGCCGAAACGGGCGGGGCATCTGGCTATATAAGCGGTCGTTTCGCCATAGGATCCTCAGGTTTACTTCGACTGAAGCGACGACTGAGTCGTGCAGCTACCTGGCACGGCAAAGTACGCAGTACTCGTTCCGTATCTCAGGGAACCGAGGTTACGATAGTAACCGAGTACGTTCCCTATCGATACTCCACTCGTACTGCGTCTTGTAAAGACGCATATGGGAACTGAATTTAATCACGCCGTGCTAGGGTAGATGAACGACTGTATATACTTCCATAAACATAAATGCCCATAGGGAAGTAAGTAGTATACTTCAGGCTAAAGCGAGCTAAACTCATAGAGGTCATGCTCGGCCTGGATAATCGTTCCACTTCTGTATACTCAGTTAACCGGAGTATGCAGGGTGCCAATTAGAGAGCCTGAGCGCATTGCGGTCAAGAAATCTCTGACAGGATTGTTCCCACAGCGTATGTGTACAAGCTCATCTAAGCAGAGAGGACTCTGGCCTGTAAGGCCGGTATGTCCAGGTTATAAAACATAGCAAATGTGGACGGAGTGGCCCAGCCAGCCGCCGTACAAATCTCTGTAATGGATACACCGCTAGACCACGCCCATGATGAGGCGATGCCTCTAGTCGAATGGGCTCGTACTCCAATGGGGCATTGCAGGCCCAAAGAAGAGTATGCCAGCATGACAGCATCCACTATCCACTTAGAGAGTCTCTGCTTCGTGACCGGATGTCCTTTGGTGCGGTTACCGAAGCTAACAAAGAGCTGTTCCGTATGCCTAAAAGGGGCGGAACGCTCAAAGTAGATTCTCAGAGCTCTGACAGGGCATAATAAAGATAACTCCCGGTCCTCCTCAGACGGAGGAAGCGCGGAGAGCGTGATGACCTGAGCTCTGAACGGGGTTGAAAGTACCTTAGGTACATAACCATGCCTTGGTTTCAGGACGACCTTGGAGTCGTTAGGCCCGAATTCCAGGCAGGCAGGGCTAGTAGAGAGCGCCTGCAGGTCTCCAACTCGCTTAACCGACGCTAGTGCTAGTAGCAGAGCAGTTTTCAGCGAAAGTGACCGGAGGTCCGTAGACTGTAGCGGCTCAAAAGGAGGGCCTTTCAAGGCCCTCAGTACAGTGGGCAGATCCCATGTAGGGACAGTAAGGGGCCGAGGTGGATTCAACCTCCTGGCTCCCTTCAGAAAACGGACAACCGAGTTGTCTCTGCCTACCGACTGGCCCGCTATAGGGGCATGAAAGGCCGCTATAGCTGCTACGAACACCTTGAGTGTAGAGTGAGAACGTCCTTTATCTAGCAGTTCCTGCAGAAAGGACAGAACCACCGCTAACTCAGAGGTAGAGGGGTTTTCACCACGGTTGAGGCACCAAGTGGAGAAAACAGACCACTTAAGGGCATAGAGGCGTCTCGTAGACGGGGCTCTAGCCTCAGAAATGGTGTTTAACACTCGCTCTGGGAAGCCAGTAGGCTCCCATTGAGCGGCCAAATGTAGAGAGCCCACAGCTCGGGTCGAGGGTGCCATATTGTTCCGTTCGCCTGAGAGAGGAGATCCCGTCTCAGGGGCACGGGCCAGGGGGCTGCTGTCAGTAGCTGAGTCAGCTCTGACAACCAAGGTTGGTTCCTCCACAAGGGGGCCACCAATAGCACCTTGTGACCCTGTTCCCTGATACGCCTGACGACCTGTGGAAGCAGGGCGATCGGGGGGAATGCATAAAGGAGGAGGTTGGGCCAATCGTGGGCCAACGCATCCCTGTCCTTCGAATAATAAGTTGGGCAGTGAGAGTTGTCTTTGGAGGCGAAAAGGTCTACTTCTGCCTTGCCAAAGGTCTTCCAGATCTTCTGAACCACCTGCGGATGGAGCATCCACTCCTCTGAGGGGACATTGCTCCGAGATAACATATCTGCTCCTTGGTTCAGTCTGCCCGGCAGGTGTGCTGCCCTCAGCGAGCGCAGGTTGAGCTGAGCCCATTCCAGAAGGCGCTCTGCCAGAATAAAGAGGCGCTTCGAGGAGACACCTCCCTGGTGATTTATATAGGACACCACGGACATGTTGTCTGAGCGAATCAGCACATGACGTCCTCTAAAAACTGGCAGGCTCGACAAACTGCTAGCATTTCCAAGCAGTTGATGTGGAAGCCGCTCTCCGTCTTCGACCAATGGCCGAAGGTCGGTTTGCCTTCGCACAGCGCCCCCCAACCTGTGTTGGAGGCGTCTGTCGTGACAACTTTCCTGGTGTGGACCAACCCCATGGCCACGCCCTTCTCCATCCACCGTGGGTTCTTCCAGGGGGTCAGGGCTGTTACACAGGCCCGATTCACCCTGATATGCAAGCGTCCGTGACGCCATGCGTTGTGTGGAACCCGTGGTTTCAACCAGCGTTGAAGGGGGCGCATGCGGAGCAGGCCCAGCTGTAACACTGGCGATGCTGCGGCCATAAGGCCCAGCATTCTCTGAAACACTTTGAGTGGGCAAGCGGTGTCGCTCTTGAAGGTGGCCGCGAGTTTCTGAATGGCCAGAGCGCGTTCTGGCGCTATCACCGCTCTCATGTGAGCTGAGTCCAGAACTGTACCCAGGAACGATATTCGTTGGATGGGAGACAGTGCGCTTTTGGCGAAATTGACCCTGAGCCCCAGGCGCTCTAAGTGGCTGAGGATGAGGGTTCTGTGTGAAAGTAGTTCCACCTCTGACTGGGCCAGAATGAGCCAGTCGTCGAGGTAGTTGAGAATGCGGATTCCCATCTGTCTCAGAGGGGAAAGAGCCGCGTCCATGCACTTCGTAAAAGTACGGGGGGCCAGAGACAGCCCAAAGGGTAGGACCGTGTACTGGTAAGCCACTCCCTCGAAGGCGAATCTCAAGAATCGTCTGTGATGGGGGGCTATCTGGATGTGAAAGTATGCATCTTTCAGGTCCAGAGAACAGAACCAGTCCTCTGTGCAAATCTGCGAGAGGATCTGCTTCAGTGTGATCATCCTGAACGGCCGTCTCATGAGGGCGTGATTCAGGCGTCTGAGATCGAGGATGGGCCGGAGGCCGCCATCCTTTTTGGGGACGAGGAAGTAACGGCTGTAAAAGCCTGACTCGCTCAAAGCTGGAGAAACCATTTCTATGGCTCCTTTTTCCAGCAGCGTCATCACCTCCGAGCGCAGAACGCGAGCGTTCTCGCCCTGCACCGAGGTGGAGACCACGCCGCTGAAGCGCGGGGGTCTTCGGGCGAATTGGAGTGAATAACCTCGTTTTATTATCCCCATAACCCACTCTGACACTCCGGGGATGGCCTGCCAGGCCTCGGCCCGCGTGGCAAGGGGTTGGATAAACTCGAGTGGCCGGCTGCACGGAGGCAGGGCACTCGTGAGGGACGGAAGAGGAAAATTGCTCTCTTTTTGAGAATGTTTGTGTTTTATTTTTTTCCGCTATCACAGCGGACAGTTGCATGGTCGCTTGTACGGACCCTGTAGCAACAGACACAATTCCCTCTGCACCCGGAAAAGAACGGGGTGCCAAGAGGTTTCCCATGAGAGGCCTTTTGGTGGGCGGTTCGGCCGTGGCGGGACTCGACCCTCTCCTCTTCCTGTCCTGCAGATCAGGAGGACGCCGGGCGCACAGGGTCCAACGCTATCTTGAGTCGGGGGCCCTGGCATGTCGGAGGGGGGTGGCGTCTGGCTGAGCGTGAACGCCCTCGCGGCTGCTGAGTTCTAGCAGGCTGAGGGGCGTAAACGGCAGGTGCAGGTTTCGCAGACTGCTGAGTCGGCGCAGTCCTGGGGCGACTCTGAGCAGCTGCTGGGCTGGAGCGCTTGGGCAGGAAGTGTCGCATAGCCTGTGACGCCTTCTGTGCTTCTGTGAAGCGCTCAGCGAATCCTTTCACCGCAGGTCCAAAGAGGCCGCTGGGGGAAATTGGAGCATCAAGGAAGGAGACCCTGTCCGCATCCTTGATCTCCGTCAGCGTGAGCCACAGGTGGCGCTCGAGCACTACCAGGCTGGCCATAGACCTTCCTATGGCTTGGGCGGTAGTCTTGGTGGCTCGCAAAGCTAGGTCTGTTGCGCTTCTCAGCTCCCTGAGAGTCGCAGGATCAGGCTCAGACTCGTCTATGGCAGAGAGGAGCTTGGCCTGATAGACCTGTAGAACCGCCATAGAGTGGAGCGCCGAAACCGCCTGTCCAGCTGAAGCGTAGGAGCGTCCAGCGAGCGCTGAAGTGGTCCTGCATGGCTTGGACGGGTGACTGGCTTTCGCCTTCCAGCCGATGGCAGTGGGTGGGCAGAGATGTGCAGCCACTGACTCATCCAGTTGAGGCATCCTCTCATATCCCTTTTCTTCAGCGCCATCAACCGTAGTGAGGGCAGATGAAGCGGAAGTACGGAGGCGGGCAGAGTAAGGAGAGCGCCAAGATCTCGTGAGCTCGTCATGTACTTCAGGGAAGAACGGCGATGGTCGTTGTTGAGGGGCCTGACGGCGCCCTGGCAGAAACCAAACCCAGCTCTTCAACCGCTTTGGAGAGGACACGGAAAAGTTCGGCATCCATCCCGGCTTTGGCGGCGCTGGGCGCGGGCAAACCTGAGGGGGCGGGGTCAGTCACTGAGCCCCACAGCTCCTCAGCATCTGAAGCTACCAGTGACATGCTGTCATCGGCCAGCTCATCGTCACTTCCCCCAAACGAGACCAGATCGCTCACGCTTGCGGAGGGACGCTGGTCAGGTTGGATAAAAAGGACGGGAGAAATCTCTCTGTGTGGTGAAAACGAGGCACGCGGGATCTGAGCCGGCGTGAGCTCGCTTTCAACCAGGCGCTGAAAACCTCTGCCCCGCTGTTTTTTCCTCACAGGTCCCTGAGAGGAAGAAAACGGGAGGGCGCGAGGGGCGGGATCGCTCTCTGAAAAGAAAGCGATGCGCGTGCGCAGAGAGGCGAGACTGATGCTCTCGCAGTGAGAGCAATCAGAACCAGCGAGCACGGCATCCGCATGGGATTTCCCCAGGCAGGAAACACACTCGCTGTGACCGTCATCGGCGTGCAGGTCTCCCCTGCACGAGCCGCAGTAACGGCGCGGCATTAGAACGCCGATTTGCTCTTTTAGAAAACTTACGTGATCGCCGGATAGCGGCAGCGAACGGGACCGGAACTGCTGCGATGCTGGGGCGCGTTGAAGGCGGATCAGCCGAGCAGATCGAGGTCGCTGGGTCCTACTGCGAGGCGTGTCAACGGCGAGTAGGTTTCTCTGGATCAGCGTAGACGAAGTCGTCGTCGCTGAAGGAGAAAAAATCTGAGGATCCTATGGCGAAACGACCGCTTATATAGCCAGATGCCCCGCCCGTTTCGGCGGGAATATTGGCGCGTATCGTCGCCATAGGTTCGTGCAGCTCCGCTGCCGACCCATTGGTTCGTTTTTCTACACCTGCACGAACCAATAGTCGTGCAGTTTCACTGCGTGATTAAATAAGACTTCAGTTCAGGAGAAAAAAGGCATTTTCCCATATGCGTCTTTACAAGACGCAGTACGAGTGGAGTATCGATAGGGAACTTATGTTAAAGCCAAAAGCCAGAAAAACTAATTAGATTTGAGCACGGTCTTAAAACTAGTGACGGAGCAAGTCTCGCGTTATGCGAAGTTTAGGGGCTGCGTCTGAAGAAAGCTGCAGCATACCGTTATTATTACTGTAAAAATGTACCGTGATTTTAACGGTAAAAAACTGTAAAAATGCAACAGTAAAAACCTGCTAAAATGGTTAACAGTAAGTTAACCGTAAACTGTATTTGATGTTTTTTTTAAATAACTATGTTTCTTCTTAGTTATTTCTTATGAGTTATGTGTATTATGGTTGTATGTTACATCTAATGTCGTTAAATTAATGTTTATTACATGTTTAAGTTTTTTGAGTGTCACCATGATGG
>CM049881.1:30918510-30958510 GCA_027474115.1 Schizopygopsis malacanthus
CTGCTTCTGAAAGCTCTTACCGTTCAAAACTAAAGCACCCTCCTTTAGAAGCCGGTTCACGTCAAACGGTGGTGCTGGTGGACTTGCGTAAGATGGTCTTGTGTGGTTTCTGCGAGGGGAAAGCGTTCTCTGTCGAGCTCTGATGGACGGGACTGTCGATCAGCTCGGTGTGTAAGTGCAGATCTGTGCTGTGAGGACAGTATCCGTGATACAGCACCTTCTCGCTGAAGCGCACGCGCTCTCTCGTGCTCTGAGGACAGCGGCTCTCGCGACACACAGAGTCTCCGTTCTGCATCGGCGTGATGTCCTCGGCTCTGGACACGGTGGGTCTGAAGAGCGTCTCCTCGGGGTAGATCTTGACGCTGGAGGCCGTGCTGCTGGAGCTGCTGTTGAGCGTGTCTGTCTTGGAGCCGTCCGTTGGATCCTCCTCCAGACGGAGATCAGACGTGAGGCAGTCGATCTCTTCAACCACCTGAGAAGCACAGCGAGAGTCCGACGTGAGACCAGATCAACACGCACAAGACACCAGGCGCTCATCCGTTAAACACATCATTAGTTTAAGTCAGTTATTTGTATCTTTTGCTGTAGTGTGTCTGTAGGAACTAGTTATAATCCAAGTGAGATTATTGAGATCTGATCATCATCAGTCGTCATGAAGAAACTGAGACGGACTAAATCCAGAAGAACTGACGCTTCGAGAAAGCCATAATAATATATGATGTCATAATAGATTTCTTGATCAATTAACGTCTATTAACGAAGCAGCGTTGTGCACTTGAGCAGAGTTTCTCGAAGCGTCAGTTCTTCTGGATTTAGTCCGTCTCATTTTCTTCACGTCGACTGATGATGATCAGATCACATCTCAAAAATTACAATTAATGGCTAAATTAATGTTTCCTACTGACACACTCCAGCAAAAGATATAATAACTGACTTAAACCCATTTTTACTAGTGCTATAATCATTTTGGCCATTTGTGTAATTGTGATACGCCACATTGCCAAAAGTATTGGCACCCCTTCTAATGCAATGTTTGATTACTTTAGTAATTTCCATGAGTGCAAATCTTAATGTTGAAGCATATAATGATATTCTAGGGAGTCTAATTGTATAGCAACAGTTTGGACAGAACTCTTTTCTATTCTAACATGACAGTGTCTCTGTGTATAAGACAAGAATCAAAGAGAAATGATGATTCGGTCAGTGTGGAAGAACTTGACTGGTCTGCAGAAAGCAGCTGAACACCTCTGGTGTGACTTTAAATGAGCCACAAACTCATCACCAAACACCACTGACTTGTACATTCATTATATGGACAAAAGTACTGGCACCCCTTCTTTAGAAGAGAAAAGGGCACTTCCAAACTGTGCCAACAAAGACATTCATGTACTTAAAAATGTGTATTTCCAGCTCTGTTGCATCAGTTTTGAAGTGTATGAAGTGACTGTACCCTTATGCACAAGTCATTGTACATCACTCACTCTCTCTCTCTCACTCACTCACTCTCTCACTCACTTTCTATCTCACTCACTCTCACACTCACTCACTCACTCACTCACTTTCTATCTTACTCACTCTCACACTCACTCTCTATCTCACTCTCTCTCTCACTCACTCACTATCTTACTCACTGACTCACTCTCACACTCACTCTCTCACTCTCTATCTCTCACACTCACTCTCACACACTCACTCACTTACTCTCTCACTAACTCACTCACTCTCTCACTCACATTATCACTCTCTCACTCACTCTCTCTCGCTTGCTCACTCTCTCTCTCTCACTATCACTCTCTCACTCGCTCTCACTCTCTCTCACTTCTCACTCACTCACTTGCTCTCACTCACTCTCTCACTCTTACTCGCTCTCACTATCACTCTCTCACTTACTCTCACTCACTCACTCACTCTCTCACACTCACTCTCTCACTATCACTCTCGCTCACTCTCATTATCACTCTCTCACTCACTCTCTCTCCCACTCACTCACTCTCTCTCTCTCTCTCTCTCTCTCAGCTTCACTTTAAACTCGTGGTTTCAGACTATATACGCAGCTCTTTCTACATTTGCGCATGTCATGTTCATGTCATTTTCACAGTGTGCTGTACGTAAAATGAGAGTTACCTTGACATTATTTGAAAAAACTATTATTCCCAATGCACACAAACTTCCCAGATTACCGAGAGCCCTGTTGGTTCCTCTTTATTTACATATATATATATATATATATATAATATATTTCTTTATTTGTGATAAATTCTTTATTTGTGATTATAGAATCACGCAGTGTGTTTATTTTACACATTTTAAAATGACTTCAAATGTCTTAAATATTAATTATAATAAATCTAAATGATATATATCAGTCACCCTGCTCTCTTAGATATCGGTATCGGCTCGATAATATCTCGACAATATCGGTCAACCACTAGATTTATGTTCTGATGTTCATACCATTGTTTCATTACAGAAAACCATGATGTTAATGTTTATAATACCTTAATATCTTCATGCCTTACAGTCGCATTGATCATATTGCGATAATATAGTTACATTTGCAGTGATATAAACAATAATGCGGATGAGATTTGCGAGAATGTGCTGTATGCACCAAACTAACATTTTTATAACGTTCCCAATACGTTATTTCTGAATGTTGAAACGTGCATTTTTTTATCATTTTATTATTTCATAATTTTTCATCACCTTATAATTTTGCAATAATTATTGGAATGTTAATATTAATATTCTTTGAATATTCTGAAACAAGTAGCAACATTTAAAAAAAAAAATTCCATGAACTGTGTATAAGTAACGCTTTTGTGCTACATATTATTAAAAACCGGATAACTTTAGTTTGAACAAACGTTCTTTTAACGTTGTAGTAAAAATACCAGTTTAATATAGAGCTATTGTTTCAGCTCCGGGAATTAGTTATTAAATATTTAATATGGCTTGATTAAAGTCATATTAATATTTCTTTACAGTTTACACCTTATTAAGTGCTTGTCCAGCAATCACTAAAAGTACATTCTGTTAATCTAATTAAAATCTCGCTTACATTCCCCGTGGCCCCAGGTAACGATGAACAAGATTAATAATTTCTCTTTTTAGCTAGGTTGCGTTATCTTTAGAGCAAATAAGGCTAAAAATACTTAAAATCACATTCCAGAGACACTTGGTTATAAAATGGAAAAGGTTTATTCGTGATATGGCTATTCTAACATAAATGGATTATTTAATAAAGCATAGACATACACACATACGAGAATTGAGGTTAACTGTATGAAAGAATAATATTCTTTCTATTTCATAGCTTAACCAACCAGCCAAAAGATCACGAACGAACCTTTGCTTCGTTACTGCATTCAGATCATATTTTAACCAGTTCAGTCAGGATTAGGAACTCAGTTTGTACTTGCTTGGATGGATTTAAAGCAGGCTCGATGCGTTGGTTTCGTTTCCCGCGTGAGTTCTTTGTTTCGGGGGTCACGTGTTCAGCTCGGGCTCCTTCGGTTGTTCTCGTGTGGAGACTTGAGATGGCTGCGTGACGTCACCGGGGAAAGACCTCCTCTGCAATCGTTGAATTCGTGGCTCCGTTACGGCTTTGGCACAGCCTTAGACCCCCTCCGATGGTTGGTTTCGTTGAGAGAGAGTCCGGCGGGCCGGCTTCCAGGTCAGCCTTGCGCGCGTTTGAGCGCGCCGAGTTCAGGAGCGCCAGAGAGTTGCAAGAGGGAAGAGAGAGACAGCACGTGGACGCGCCTCGTCTTTTCAACTGTCCGGTTTGGACATCCCCAAAGGCGGCTGGTCCAATCAGAGCGTCGGTACGGGGCGGAGCCCCGCCTGCACGGCTGGTTTTTGCAAGGCATTTTCAATGGAGAAAAGAATAACTTTTGATCCCTGTATTAAAACTTTTATCAAGTTTACACATTTATAATATCACCACATTCGTTATCTTATTGATTCATACAATTTTGCAACCATTCATAAAAGTCTAAACACTACCTAAACATTCCAGCTTAAAGTATGATTAGAAATCAGCCCACGTTTTCCTAAATTAATATTCATATTCCACAAGCATATGAGAGAAAGAGTACACATTAATATCCATGTATTTCTTGGGTAGATAGTTTTAATAATCGTGAGTGGAATAAATGTCAGTAATCCTATATGTGGATCGCGTTCCTTTTGTCTGTCTTGATGCAAAGGAAGCGGTCTTGTGCTGGATGGGGGGGGTGTCTTAAAGTATGCAGACACTGAGTCGCCGTGGAAGAGTTGGTGATGGGGGTCAGATGACCTTTCCCTTTCTGAAAGTAACCAAATTCCCCAACGATGTGCTGTTTTTCCATCGCATTTCTCTACACATTCCCCCTCTTGCGTGGTGATGTTCCCGATGGAACATCGTCAGGCACTGGAACAAGAAGCAGGGAGAACAGGCACATACAAGACACAAACATCATTCCTATCACTGACTAAAGCCTGGTGCAGGGTAATTTGGGAAGGAACAGGTTAGAAACTTGAGAAGACATAGGGATGCATTGTTTATCATTATTGACAATTGGGTCATTTTTGACTGTTTTAATTGTCAGGGGCTCGACGAGGCGGTATAGGCATGATCTCAGTCAGGTTGTTCAAATTCTCGGGTTCGGGATCTCGGTCGGGATTACCACGTCGAAAAAGGCGAGGGACGCCTGACGTGCATTTGTTGAGAGACTCTTGGACGACGTTCACTCGCTTGTGTAGGAGGAAGGCCAGTGTCAAATTCATAACATATCCTATGATAGTAGAGATACAAAGTGCCGTGTCAGCGGCAGACCAGGACCGAATAATTGGCGCGCCGGCGGGCGGAAGGCGAGCGATAGCTTCTAGCGCTGTCAGCCGGTGTCAATTCAATAAGAGATTTCGATTTCAACCTGACATTCATCGTCGGTGAGGTGATACAATGCTAACTCGTCAATATGGAGGATCGCGCCCTTCGGGACAGTGATCCATAACATTTGGTTGGGCAAATTAATGCGCGTGGCGTCGTGTTAATCGCATGTGAGGGTGGCTGTTCGTGCTGGGGTACTGACCAGCCAACGGTTTCTGATGATTTCGGCTCGCGTTACCTCAACTTGAGAACGTGGTGTTGTTTCGGCGGGGCAGCTAGTGTCGGGTTTAATGGATTCTAAACCGCAGATGCCCTTGGTATTATCGCGTACGCAGAGTTTACTCGGGTAGGGGGAGTGAATGTCCTAAGTGAGCGTGCCCATCTTTGAGTTTGGGGCCAGATACAACTGTTCGTTGTTCTCGTAATACGCAGCGACTTTAGGAGTTTGGATTTTTACATAGGTTTTCCCTTGCCGTAATCCCACATTCACAACGTCTTTGAGCCGGTAAACATTATTAACGTCGATAATGGGCAAGCTAAAAACAACTAAATCACCTGTTTCCGGGTTTGCGTATATGGGAATAGCGCTACCGGGAAAGGGGCGAGATGGGTTTGGATGAGACTAGCGGGGCCCGCAGTGGCCGAAGTTACAACGTTTGAACAAGGCTAAGAGGTATCGTGTAGCACGGAATCCTATTCATGGCTACGTTGTCAATCGAGGAACTTACATCGTGTATCATGTCGTTCATGATTTTGGCGGGTGGCCTCGATCGGTCGACAGCGGTTCTCACAGCGAGTTACAACGACTTTACTGACGGAAGTCGATCTCAATTTCAGGACCTGGATTCAAGGTTTGGTTAAGGGGTTCAAAGTGAAAGAGAGGAAAGGAAACACAAAATGAGACACGCGATAAAGAAACCAAACGATAAAGTAAATTAAAAAAAAAAATTAAAACTAAAAAAAAAAAATTTTTAAAAAATTTAATACAAAAAAAAATTATATAATAATAAAAAAAATTGAGAGTAACTCCTCTCTACTAGATTGGTCCTAGCAGTGCTGCGGAGGAGAGAATATGGGTTGTGTCTAAGCATGGTTGCTATATGTTTTCCTAAAATGACAATACTTATGCTTGGGTGGTGCATATGGTTGTCGGTCTGTGTCAGTGGGTCGGATCTTCCCCCTTTTCCTGTCGGTGGTTTGGATTTGCCGGTTGGCACTGGCAACCCATCATGGTGCATCGTGTGCGTGTGTCAGCATACTCCCCCTCTGGCCGTGAGGTACTACGAGCTGTGGCGCAGTGAGTGGCTCAGGGACATATGTGTGGACACCGTCTTGCAGATGCAGCATGTAGTCGACAGAGTGGAGCTTGCGGAGCTCGGAGGATGTGTTCAGGTCCATATAGGAAATGGAATGTTCAAATGGGTTTGACATGTGAGCTGCCAAGGTTCGTAGTGACGAATCCGCATGTGAGGGTGAGGAGATCGTCAGCAGCGAACTGAGGTGGTATGGTAATGCAGGAGGGCAGGGGTGTGCTCGCCAGTGGCGTGCTGGCGGCGGGTTACTGCTGCCACTGTAGGGTTGGGTGGGAGGGCATGAAAGGTTCAGGACTCTTCATGTGATGCACCTGCTGTGGTGAGGGCATCGTTTTGGTCATTTGAGGGGCTGGAGTTTGGGAGGAAACGTTTAGGATGTCAGACCTGATCTGGTGTTCTCCGGAGGAATGGCAGGTGACTGAGACAGCACTTTCAGGAACTTGGAGTTTCATCAGCAGGTGTTTGTTGGACGCTGCTGTGATTTGGAGTATTGGGTGTTGAGTTAGTGTTTAACTCTGTTGCTGGGCTTTCAGGTGGGGTTTCATGTCCATCTGAAGTTAGGGTGTTTACTGTTCTCTGAGAGCAAGGTGAAGCGGTGCTGTTTTCTGGGGCTGATTTGTTCAGCTTGTCACTGCCGTTCCGTCTGACAGCTAGTCAGGCTGACTCTGGTTCGTCTTCCTTTTCCCACTGATTCTCATGAGACCACTTCTCCCAGTGTCGTCCAGGTGAGCGTTGACGTCCACGCGGTTCATCCCATCGGTCATACCTCTGTTCAGGTCGAGTGTCAGCGTGTGAGTCTCGTTCTCTGTTGGACGGGAGTGCATTCCATTCTCTGTGTGGTGGCTTAGCGCTGTCTTGGCGTTGGGTGCCCTCTAGAGCCAGTTCATGGTGTTGCGTGTTGAAATCAAGAACTGCTGGGGTTTTTGTGTTCTTTTCTGAGGCCATCTTCTGTTTGTAGTAGGCCTTTTGCACCAAGTCTCGCAACTGCTGAGTGTTCATCGTTCGTGGACATGCGAGAACGCCAAGATGGTGGCTTATGCCAGGATGAAGATTCCTGAGGAAGAGAGTTTTAAAGTTCAGTTCATCTTCCATGTCAGAATCATTGCGAGTTCCAAAATATGCTTGTCTGAGTCGACTGTAGTAAGCTTGAGGAGTGTCGTGACGTCCTTGTCTCGTCTCCAGGGCAGCCACTAAGCCTTGATCGGACTCAGGGTCGGCGAACTCTTTAATAAGGGCTTTTCGCAGCCGTTGATAATCAGTCTTTGTGTTAACAGGCTGCCGGTCCAGGAAGCTGCGTACTTCAGGGCTGGATGTCGTTCGGAGTAAATAGAGTTTATCTTTGTCTGTAACGTTAGGTCGCATTTCCAGATGGAAATCAATATCTTGCAGATACGCCTGGACCGTTTGGCTGTTTGGCACGCTGGGGTTGAATTTGCTAACGTTTCGGGCGAGCTTGTCAAGGTCTTTTAGGTCCAAGCTGTGCGACGATCTGCGGCTGGCTGCAGCAGATTCTTCTGGTTCTGTCGTGATATAAAGTTCTTCAGACGGCGCTGGTGACTGTTTTAACATCACCCCCTCTGTCTTATGCTCACGTGTCAGTCCAGGCACGGGTGACTTGGTCCTGCTTGGCAGGGGTGCGGTTGGTGCACGTCCTGTCCTTGACGGCTCATGGCGTAGTTCGTAAGCGTGCTTGAGTTCCTCTTGGAAACTTTCAGACTCCTCTGTGACGTAGTCGAGCTGTTGTGTTAGGCGGCTGATCTCGTTTCTTGATTCAGCCAAATGAGCTTCGAGGGCCTTGATTCTGCTGTTTTTGTCCCTGAAGTCAGTCTTTGCCTTCTCTAGTAGCTTCTCTGCATAATGTAGCTTGTCTGCACGATCAGCGAAGTCCTCTTTGAGTTGCTGCATTTCGTGGCTGGTAGCTGCTAGAGTTTCTTTTAGCCTGTTGATCTCCGCATCGGCGCCTTGCTCCACCTCATCGGTCCCTTCCCGTCGTACCTGAGCTTCACGTTCCAGCTGCTCTGTGCGTCGTTGTGCGCTTGTCAGCTCCTGCTGGCGTTGTGCGGCGTACTTGTCGCTCAGTTTGAGGGTGGCGATGAGTGTGTGACTTAAGCTTGAGGTGATCTTGGCTAATTCTTTGTGATTGTAGTTTTGACTTGGGTCTTGTCTCATGATGCTTGTGATGTTGTCATCTAGTTGGTCCTGTGTCTGATGTTGGAGTGCTTCAGCAGCTTTAGGGAGGATGCTGTTTGTTGTAGCACTTAGCCACATTTCCAGTCCTTCCCAGTGACCGACATGTTCTGGCTGGTGATACATGTTCTGGCGGTGATGGGATCTTGGACCGAACTGACACAGACCTTGGATGGGAAACAAAGCAAAACAAAAACACAAGCAAAACAACAGGGGTGTGAATGTGCACAGTGTAGTGTATGCTAGTGTTGAGTGTGATTCTGTTTCTGTGGTCCTCTGTGGTGGGGTGCGTGTAATTTGCAGCTTCTGCGTAGAAATTGCGCCCACGTAGAGGCAGCACTGTTGGGAAACAGAAAGAAAAGCACACTAACAGAATGAGTACACAGGGACAATAACACTAGACCGATCTCTCTTTTAATAGCAGATTCTCTCTTCGCTTTGTTAAGTCTGATTTAGAAGGACGCTTCTAATCAGAGGATTGTAGGCGAGTTTTCTCTTTGTAATAAGACTGTTATTGCTATTTCGATTTTCTCCTTGATGGAGGAAAATAACAGCAATGACAGTGCTTGTCCCTTAATGGCAGGATTTTACACCGCAACGCTGGTCAGCGTGTTTCGCGCGTGTTTAAAAATGTTGCCGATGTCTATCTTCTCATTGCACCTGCTTTAACTGGGAGGGGTAGGATTTCACAATAGAGGGTAAATGATAAACAGTTTGAATGTGGTTCTCAAGTTTCATACATATGTTCAATTGTGACATTTCGCTCTATTCGTGATCTTCCCCTGGTCAGCTTTAAGCAAACAAGTCAAATTAGAAGTTAGTAACAGGGAGAAAAGAAAAGAGAAATTAAGATTTATTCCCAAGATTTAAAACTAATACGTTGGCACAAGGTGGTGCTGTTGAGTCGCTATGCTAAGGTTACGTTTTATGCTCCAGATTGGTGAGAAATGACTTTGACTGTATGGTGTCCCTGTCACTTCTCCAACACAACGCTAGGGGGAGCACTATCTACTCTCAGGCCTAAGTAAAGAGGACCTCATTTAATTTTAACTTAATTATTTTAATTAAATTATTATTAATTTTACTTGAGTTAATCAGATCACCTGAGGGAATGAAGTATGGCCTACAGGGGGCGCCAGACTTGTGGTAAGTCTGAAATTATAATTAAAATTAGACTTTGTGGTTTCTAATTAAAATTTACGATGTTATAATTAAAATTAATAGGATTCACTTAGGATTAGAAATTACACGTGCAATCTGCAATTGAGTTGATAAACCAATATTGTTGCAAAATGTAAACAGGAAGTGTAATTAATTATTAAATGTAATTAGAATTTTCGAATTCATAATTAATTATTAAATTAATTTACAGCTTCCAACTCACTAGTTTCGGATTCCTATAATAGTAATTGAAATAATTTACAACTTACTCATTCCTCATTGTCCTTACCATCAAACCAAATTAATTTGTATCCTGATTACTTGTAAACAAAATTAAAAATTTCTGGCCCTCTTGATGATTAAGGTTTCACTATGGTGGTCAAATTATAAGGGCGTTTATGATTCATAACTGGATACTGTTGTTGCTGGAAGCAGGAATTGAAATAATTTTGTTAAATGAAATTAATTCAAAATTAATTTGTAATCAATTGTGACATTCAACTAACAATTAAAAATTCCTAACAATAGCGCTTATCCATTGATGTGTTTTAAAATCATAAAAGCCATTATAATTGAATGAGATCAAACTCACCATCTAATCAACAGTATATTAAACCAACCTGTGAAATTGTTAACACTGATGAACATTAACACAGCCAACTCAAAACATAGTTAGTCTTTTAAATGAGAGAGGGAGAGAGAGAGAGAAAGAGAAAACGTGAGTGGCTTTCTCACCCACACCCACTGCATTCAAGCTTTAAATGCTATGTGCTAATCGCTAGCCGTAATGCTACCAGCATGGCTTTTGCTACAATGCTACAGTTTCTTTGTTAGTGTAACGGATGTGTGTAAAACCTCACTCTCCTGACCTCAACAGAGGCGCTCTAGCGACTGACGCTAGGGGCTGTAGCCTTTAGCCTCCTTGGTAGAGCGCCCGCCTCCCGCACCAGAGTCCCGGGTTCGCGACCCGCTCGGTGAGTTGGTGCGGACCCGGGGGGGTTACATTGGCGTAGTCGGCAGGATGGGAGTGAGGTTTAGGGGGGTGAGTGTAACGGATGTGTGTAAAACCTCACTCTCCTGACCTCAACAGAGGCGCTCTAGCGACTGACGCTAGGGGCTGTAGCCTTTAGCCTCCTTGGTAGAGCGCCCGCCTCCCGCACCAGAGTCCCGGGTTCGCGACCCGCTCGGTGAGTTGGTGCGGACCCGGGGGGGTTACATTAGCTTAGCGCTAATGCTATTTACACGTGGCTAAGCTGGTCGCTATGGCGACTCAGTGCCTGTAGGCAGAAGGACAATGTGCTTCACGCTTCAGACTTGAATTTTCTATAGCACATATAATCTCACTCATTTAGGACGAGATACATTTATCTACGGGTTACTTATAAACCAACAAAGCCTCAGCGGGCTATTATGTGAATATTTGTCTGTTTAGACCGCACACATAACAAAACAAACAATTAAATCGATTTGCAAAATGTCTCCCTTTCTCAAAAACGACTGGCCACTCCTTTGAGCGCCGTGCGTTTGAATTTCACTCGTGAAATCAAAAATTGGCTGAGGATTACTTAAATAGCGACTTTAATATCCTCCAGCCGGGAGTCACGTGGCTGGGTTTGCAGTGGAACACGCACTAACAAAAGCATTACCACGAAGGCCTTAAGAGAGGGGCAACAAGGGACTCGCTCGTTCGCCTCTCATGCGCTTTAGAGCGACTTTTTATTAATTATTTACTGCAGTTTAATTTCTTCTCGAACTCGAGTTAACAGTTACACTCTCTTTCACTCAAATTCACTGTGTTTCACAAACAAGGATGCAATATCACAAATAACCGTTTGTTTCTCTATATTTACTCAATTCTTCCGGATAAAAGTGAGAAATATTTATATTGTCTCTGGTTTGACTTATCAGATTTGAATCTTTAATGCCCGCTTCTGTCCTCCACCATTATGTAGTAAAAATACCAGTTTAATATAGAGCTATTGTTTCAGCTCCGGGAATTAGTTATTAAATATTTAATATGGCTTGATTAAAGTCATATTAATATTTCTTTACAGTTTACACCTTATTAAGTGCTTGTCCAGCAATCACTAAAAGTACATTCTGTTAATCTAATTAAAATCTCGCTTACATTCCCCGTGGCCCCAGGTAACGATGAACAAGATTAATAATTTCTCTTTTTAGCTAGGTTGCGTTATCTTTAGGGCAAATAAGGATAAAAATACTTAAAATCACATTCCAGAGACACTTGGTTATAAAATGGAAAAGGTTTATTCGTGATATGGCTATTCTAACATAAATGGATTATTTAATAAAGCATAGACATACACACATACGAGAATTGAGGTTAACTGTATGAAAGAATAATATTCTTTCTATTTCATAGCTTAACCAACCAGCCAAAAGATCACGAACGAACCTTTGCTTCGTTACTGCATTCAGATCATATTTTAACCAGTTCAGTCAGGATTAGGAATTCAGTTTGTACTTGCTTGGATGGATTTAAAGCAGGCTCGATGCGTTGGTTTCGTTTCCCGCGTGAGTTCTTTGTTTCGGGGGTCACGTGTTCAGCTCGGGCTCCTTCGGTTGTTCTCGTGTGGAGACTTGAGATGGCTGCGTGACGTCACCGGGGAAAGACCTCCTCTGCAATCGTTGAATTCGTGGCTCCGTTACGGCTTTGGCACAGCCTTAGACCCCCTCCGATGGTTGGTTTCGTTGAGAGAGAGTCCGGCGGGCCGGCTTCCAGGTCAGCCTTGCGCGCGTTTGAGCGCGCCGAGTTCAGGAGCGCCAGAGAGTTGCAAGAGGGAAGAGAGAGACAGCACGTGGACGCGCCTCGTCTTTTCAACTGTCCGGTTTGGACATCCCCAAAGGCGGCTGGTCCAATCAGAGCGTCGGTACGGGGCGGAGCCCCGCCTGCACGGCTGGTTTTTGCAAGGCATTTTCAATGGAGAAAAGAATAACTTTTGATCCCTGTATTAAAACTTTTATCAAGTTTACACATTTATAATATCACCACATTCGTTATCTTATTGATTCATACAATTTTGCAACCATTCATAAAAGTCTAAACACTACCTAAACATTCCAGCTTAAAGTATGATTAGAAATCAGCCCACGTTTTCCTAAATTAATATTCATATTCCACAAGCATATGAGAGAAAGAGTACACATTAATATCCATGTATTTCTTGGGTAGATAGTTTTAATAATCGTGAGTGGAATAAATGTCAGTAATCCTATATGTGGATCGCGTTCCTTTTGTCTGTCTTGATGCAAAGGAAGCGGTCTTGTGCTGGATGGGGGGGGTGTCTTAAAGTATGCAGACACTGAGTCGCCGTGGAAGAGTTGGTGATGGGGGTCAGATGACCTTTCCCTTTCTGAAAGTAACCAAATTCCCCAACGATGTGCTGTTTTTCCATCGCATTTCTCTACAACGTTACTGGTTCATAACTTTCATAAGGAAGCGTTGTTATGGATTATGACTTGGATTTTAGTTATAAATGCTGGATTTGGTTCATCTTTTGTCTTTTCCAGATGTTAACTGATGGACTGGAGTGCTGTGATGTTTTTACCAGACTCTCATTCTGACGGCACCCATTCACTGCAGAGCATCCATCGCTGAGACAGAAACCAGATGCTCTAGAGACACGATTCATTATATAACTGCGATATCAAATCCATATCTGAAGGGTCAATTATGAATGATGTTGAGCATAACGAGCGCATGGATTCATTTTATCCAAGCTGACTTACAAAACAGAAAACGAGCGACTCATCCACCGCTGCCATAATTAATTTATACAAACGCTGAACAATGTGTGTGTGTTTCCATAAATACTGTAGCATCATCATGAACAGATACTGTACGTGATGAAGAGTGCAGACATGTGTGAGCCTGGAGCACAGAAGCAGTCATAAGCTATATTTGTAGCAATAGACAACAATACATTGTATGGGTCAAAATTATACATTTTTATTTTATGCCAAAAATCATTAGGATATTAAGATCATGTTCCATGATGTAAATTTCCAACCGTAAATATATTAAAACGTAATTTTTGATTAGTAATATGCATTGCTAAGAACAACTTTAAAGATGATTTTCTCAATAATTCGATTTTTTTGCACCCTCAGATTCCATATCTTCAAATATTGTCCAAATCATAAATCAATGGAAATATGATTTATTCAGCTTTCAGATGATGTATAAATCTCAATTTCCCAAAATTGACCCTTATGACTGGTTTTGTGCTCCAGGGTCACATTTCAGACTCAATCATAATTCTGAACCATAAAAAAATAACCACATAACGAATTCATAACTCCAATCTACAGTTATTATAAGTACATGCAGTTTCCCAGCTAACAATATGATCTGCTAATGTTCTCATTAAACATTATTTATGAATGTTCCCTGAACGTAATTTTTTAAAAATAATAATAATTCTTGGTTATGCAAACATTATGGTTATTGTTTTGAAATGATTATGGGAACGTTACTTTTGAGTGTTCTCTGAAACAAGTAGCAACATTTAAAAATGTTAGAACGAAGTGTAACGTTCTAAACGATACATTTTGAGAACATTATTCAAGAACAACTGATGTATTAATGTTACTGGGAGAAAAATAGTTCATAACTTTAATAAACCCTTGCCAAGACATTCTGGGAACGTTCCCTGTTAGCCAGGTTTTACCCACATATCCAGATAACAGGGAACAATCTCACAACATTTGGGAACGTTTCTTAATAATGATAATAGAACAGTTATTCAAAGCTACTTAATAATAATGTTCTCAAAACATAAGCATGATATTGATACATTTATCTTCCTTAAACAGTTTAGTTGTTGTTTAAACGTTACATGTTTCAGAACGTTCAGAGAACATTCAAAAGTAACATCCCATAATGTTTGGAAATTATAAAGTTGTAAGATAACACAGGTACGGCTTCAAGATGTCTGTTAAAGATCACTTGATCTGGAAAACATCTGACAGACGTCTTTAAGATCTCAGTTTTACATACACTCTAAATCATAAACATCTTAAAGACATCTTAAAGGCATTTTAAGACATCTGATAGACATCTGATGGACATCTAATAGACATCTGATAGACATCTGATAGACATCTAATAGACATCTGATGGACATCTAATAGACATCTGATAGACATCTGATAGACATCTGATGGACATCTAATAGACATCTGATAGACATCTGATAGACATCTGATGGACATCTAATAGACATCTGATAGACATCTGATAGACATCTGATAGACATCTAATAGACATCTGATAGACATCTGATAGACATCTGATAGACATCTGATAGACATCTGATGGACATCTAATAGACATCTGATAGACATCTGATTGACATCTGATAAACACATCTGATAGACATCTGATGGACATCTGATGGACATCTGATGGACATCTAATAGACATCTGATAGACATCTGATAGACATCTAATAGACATCTAATAGACATCTGATTGACATCTGATAAACACATCTGATAGACATCTGATAGACATCTGATGGACATCTGATGGACATCTAATAGACATCTGATACACATCTAATAGACATCTGATAGACATCTGATAGACATCTGATGGACATCTAATAGACATCTGATTGACATCTGATAAACACATCTGATAGACATCTGATAGACATCTGATGGACATCTGATGGACATCTAATAGACATCTGATAGACATCTGATAGACATCTGATGGACATCTAATAGACATCTAATAGACATCTGATTGACATCTGATAAACACATCTGATAGACATCTGATAGACATCTGATTGACATCTGATAAACACATCTGATAGACATTTGATGGACATCTAATAGACATCTGATAGACATCTGATAGACATTTGATGGACATCTAATAGACATCTGATAGACGCATTGCAGATGAGCAAACACTCTAAAAATACGCCTTGCAGATGTCAAATAGACGTCTCTGTGATGCTATTATCGTTTAAAAACACGTTCAGAAATTAAGTTTTTATAAGTTAATACACTGCAAAATGTGATTCTCTTACTCAGTGTTTGTGTCTTGTTTTCTAGTATAAATATCTAAACATTCTTGAATCAAGATGCATTTACTGTACAAGTGATTTATGCCTCCCTTATTATGTATATATATGTAAAGTAATTTTTGCTTATTAGTATGGTTGAACTGATCATCAAAGGTCAGCAGCAAACACATCGGTTAATAAAACGGGATTATATAATTTGTGTTGTTTAACATATTTAATTATTGCAGGTTTGCATTATATTCTGAGTAGGGATGGGTATCGTTAAGGTTTTAACGGTACTACTACTCTTATCGATACTGCTTATCGATCCGGTGCTTTAACGGTATTCTTATCGGTACTTTTTGTTATTTATATATATATATATATATATACATACATATATACATACATACATACATACACATATATGTATGAAATATATATTTATATGACAGATAAGAAGCTTAATTAACATGGCTTTATATTCTGAGATGTTAAATAAATATTTCATTAAATAAATATAAAACATCAATTTGTAAATGCAGCAGTGTGCAGGCATTTTTTTGTGTTTTATATACATAAGATAAGATAGAGTAAGAACATGAACAAAGAAACAAAGTTAAACAAACTGACAAATATACCATTTATTGTGTGTGTATTTGATCGTTTGGACGCGCCCGAAGCTTGGAGCGCGCCGCGCACGCACACACACACACACACACACGCGCGCAAACACACATACGCACACGCACACACACACGCACACACACGCACTCACACACACACGCACTCACACACACACACGCGCGCGCGCAAACACACACACACACACAGGGGCGCGGGAACAGGGGGTGCTGAGGGTGCTGCAGCACCCCCTGTTTTTTTCTGTGGGCAACTGTAAACTGTTGTGGATAAAAAAAAATATATAGGCTAAATTTGTTATAATAAAGATTAATTAAAAAATGTATATGGTTGCTCCGATGTTTATAACATTTAGTTTACATTGGCTATTTTGCTATCTATTTCTATGTGATCTTCGACATATTTACCATTTGCCCATTAATTTAACAGTTGTAAGAATTAAAGTTATCAAAGTTATTAAACTGATGCAGGGCTATTTGATGCGCACGTTGCGCACATCCTGTCAAATCACGCACGCAGCACTGCCAATGCTTGCTTTTATGTTTGTGAATGCTATGATTGTGTTGAAGAATTTGTAGGTTGTGGCTTAAAAGCGGAACATGGAAATATCATGGATGTACTTCTTTTTTTTTTTGTTCTCAGCGATATGAGTCTTTCCCTTCTCCCAAAACAGCGTATAGCTAAAATAGTTCAGTTTTGTATGTAATGGAAAAGTGATTAGACGATGTTTCGTTTTTTTTTCTTCATAAAGTTAATTTAGAAAAACCTTGGGAGCATTTTTTGTTCGTTAAATGTTTTTTTTCTTTTAAGCAACGACCAAGCGGCCAGCATCAGAGTTGATCGCCTATGTTTGATTAATTTAGCCTTATCAAATCATCAAGACTTGACTAAAATAAAATCGATAGATAGGCCTATAAACAGTTCAAGCATATCACAGTGTTAGTTTAAATGTTTAACCTATATAAATGTGCAATATCCAACAGTTTGTGTGGAGAGTGGAAGCTGAAGCGAGCTTTACAGGACATGGAGGATCTTTATCTTACAGTAAAAACAACTTAAAATACGCCGTGTGATTTTTTTTTTTCTCATAAAGGTAAGAGTAATATATCATTTTGAACTGTAAAGGGTCTAATTTTATTTGTGTGCATTCACAATATCAACATTGTGCTTTTATAAAATAGGAAAACAGAGAATGCACTTTCTTCCGGTTTTGAACAAGAGGCTTCAATGATGAACCGAAACTCGGCAACTCGAAACTGGCTCAGAGATATGATAAATATATCTATAGAAAGCTTTAAAATAATACTTTAAAAAGAAATAATTCAAAGCAAAGCAAAAACTCTTCATTAGCCTATGTAATCCGTTAAGATGCATATATTTCTCCAATGAGGAGATGGCGAGTCATTTTTCCCCGTCACCTCACCATCTAAAATATAAAAATAAGGGAAAGCCTAAAACAGGCCCGATTATAATTAGCGTTTTATTTTATAATTGTATTCAATAAAAAAAAAAGTATGTAAATCTTTGTCCTTGAAATTTAAAGGATTTGTTGCAATGCAATTTTGTCTGACTGATGTGAATTATTTATTGGCCTATGGTTTTAATCCATGCAGCAAATGCTTTAAAAACAGCTTTAAAATTACTTTATTGCATTCCAGATGCTTTTAAAAAAACTTTTCACTATACATTTTAAGGGTTTTTAAGCTTGAATGTAACTTGAATGTAAAACATTGTTATGAATTCATTGTAGCCTATTCCCATTTGTAAAATAGCTAATTGTTGTCTAACACGATCTCATGAAAGTGCGTAGGCTATAGCACGATTTTCTGTTTCTATTTGGCGTAATATTTATATGCAGAAATTGACTACCCCCCCCCCCCCACACACACACACGCGCGCAAACACACATACGCACACGCACACACACTTCAGCCTGAGGAACAGCGTCTCTCGTGTGGATTGTACTTCCAACATGTCATTATCAAACATGTCCAGCAATTTAGTAACTGTAAAGACGGCATTTTACAACAATCGACAGACGATTGATCTGATTCTGATGTTAAGTTTTGGTCAGGGAGGAACGAATGCACACCGCTGTGAAGGGAAGGAAGTTGTGTTAGAAGAAACACGGCTATAATCTTTAGAAGCTAAAAAAAACATTAAATAAACTCAGTTTAATATAACAGCCACAGGCCTAAAGTGTAAGCATGTTTTAATGGTTAGTTCTCTCTTCTATCATAAACAGGGCTTATGTTGCGCGTGCTGAACTCATCCACGTGAGCGATCGCGCTTCTGATTTGGGAATAGCAAAAATGCATCATAGACAAGAGTTTGAATATTATTGCATATAAAAACAGCTGGTGACTCTGGCGGGATATAATTTGCAAGATAATGTGTGTATATATAGCAATAATAAATGTATGTGTGTTTTCTTAATTTCTCCAGTACCGATAGCAGAACCGTTAACGTCAGAGCTTATCGATACCCCGGTCTTTTATAATTTAGCCCCGAGACCGATTAAATACCGAGTTTCGGTACCCATCCCTAATTCTGAGTTTGCATTTCACTGTTTTAGTTAATTTTGTTGAATACTGAATCAGTTTTTTGCGAGTGGGATGAATTAATACACATTCACATTTAGTCTAGATTAGATCTACAGTAAGATCATGTTCACACAGCGCACAGTCATCAATAAATGGAGAAAAATAACTCAGATATTTTCTTGTAAATTTAAAAGTAATGCGTTACTTTACTAGTTACTTGAAAAATTTAATATTATTACGTAACTCGGGTTACTTGTAATGCATTACACCCCCAACACTGGTCATGAGGCATGAAGATATTCAGATAATACAAACATTAACGTGGTTTTCTGTAAAGCTGCTCTGACTTGTTTCAGGGTGTAAATGTTTAATATGAGACATAAGAGCAGACTGCTCTAGTTCATATCTGAATACTGAATGAATGAGTGACAGCTGTCAATCACGCGAGCGTCAGAAAAGATTCGAATCTTTGAATCTGACTCGCACGGTCTGTGATGATGATGATGATGACGAGCGTCAGAGTGTAAATGTCATGTTTACACGAGGCCTCGACAGACATGAGCGCATCATCCTCATCCTCATCATCCTCAGGGCTAATAACGCGCGTGCACGCACCTCTTTGAGTTCCTTCGCCACATCCTTCAGGTCTCCCAAGATGTTCTCGAGATCCTTCACGATGCCCCTGATCTGTCGTTTGACCCGGACTTTACTGACGCCTCCGTCCGCCGCCGCCGCGCTAACGGACATCCTCCGAAGCGGAGCGCGTCACGGCTGTGCGGCGCGTCTGCTCGTGAAGATCGCGCATGTTGACGCTCGCATGTTGTCCTCGAGACGCAGAAGGATCTCGAGCTGCGCGACGCGTCCACACGCGCATGCGCGCGGCCGACACAACACTGATGCTGAATGATACAGAAAACATAATTTGTGACCCTGGAGCACAAAATTATTCATAAGTGTACATTTTTAGCAATTGAAAGCTGAAAGCTGAATAAATAATATTTCCATCGATGTATGGTTTTTTATGATAGGACAATATTTGAAAATCTGAGGGTGCAAAAAAAATCTAAATATTGAGAAAATCATCTTTAAAGTTGTTCAAATTAAGTTCTTAGCAATGCATATTACTAATCAATAATTACGTTTTGATATATTTACTAAATATCTTCATGGAACATGATCTTAATATCTAATGATTTTTGGCATAAAATAAAAAGTATAATTTTGACCCATACAATGAATTGTTGACTAAATATACCTGTGCTGCTTATGACTGCTTTTATGCTCCAGGCTCACATATGATCATAAATCATTATTTATGAGCAGAGCTGGGTATAGTAGCTAATCTGGATTATGTAATCAGATTCTAAAAATTAAGAGTTTTGGAACATTCCATTTGATGATTTTGCCAACATTTTGGGAATGTTGCGTTTGAATGTTCTCAAGAATTATCGATGAACCAAATAAAATCTTCAGAAAAATATACCATAATCTATGAATAGCTAATCACCATTTATGTGCTACGAGAACACGATTATAACTTTGAACAAACATTATTAATATTACTGTAAAACATTTGTTCTTAACTTTGAGAGAACCTTTAAAGATTTGAGAATGTTTTTTTGTTATCTGGGATTATTACAAAAGGCACACATAAGCTATTAATACTAATGCAATTTAATTATGCTGCATTTTTGTTGTTGTTGTTGTAATATATCACATATAAAATGACATTATTGCCTGTCAGTCATTTTGGGTAAAGGGGGTTCTGACATCGGATTGGCTGAGGTAGATTTAGAGGGCGGGGCTTTAAATTAGAAACGTGTTTTACTCTCACAACTTAAATATATAATTATACAATAAAATAATAATATAAGTACAGAATAAATAGAGTTGAAACTTACAAATATACTATTTTTAGTCAAATGACACATAATCAGCATTTTAAGTCGTATAAGTTAGTTTATATCAAAGCGCTGTAAAATATGACTATCAGCTATATGCTTTTAAAGTTTGTATACAAATCATACATTCAAATTTATGCAAATATTCCTCACTCAGAACCGCTAAAGCATGTCGAGAAACGTGCTTTTCACACAAACGGCAGATTTAATATATTTTACACATTAAGACTCTCACTGACAGTGTAAAAGAGGAGCTATGACACTGTTTATATTCAGCATTATTCATTAATATAAACATAACGCGCACAAATAAGAGTCACGTGCCGCCTGGTGGAGTGAAGGCGCGCGGATCTGATTGGCCGCTGCTCGGTGACGTCACCCCGCCGTTCGCGGAAGTGGGGTAAAAGTCACGGCGTAGCGTTTCACGGCAGATCCATCCGCAGACTTTGAGAGTTACAATATCACCTCATAAACGAAAAAACATACATCATAAACATACATCATCTGAAGATGTCCGCGCCTTTGACTTTCGACGGCAGAGTCGTGCTGGTGACCGGAGCCGGAGGAGGTCAGTTTATCATCATAAACTCAAAATATATTAATGCAGAATCCATTAATAGAGGAATATAATGAGTGCTGCGGTTTAATGCATCAGATAGACCCTTTCTGAGAAGTAAACCGAAAACATAAACCACTAACTTATGTATTATTAATGTTTTATTGTGCAAGCTGAGGCATTAATGTTTTTAATTTATTAAAGTGCATTATTTTGCTCAGAATATTAATGTTAAAGGCCTTTCTAAGTACTTAAGCGTGATGTTTGGCAGTGATGCAGCTTTTCTGTGTCGATCAAAGTACAAACAGCAGATAAGATGACTCCGCGCTCATGATGGCGTGATTCAGTTTAGATAAGACAGATATTCATAAATCTCTCAGATGATTATGGTAATAGTGTTAATCGTGTGTGTTTTGCAGGTTTGGGGAGAGAATATGCGCTGGCGTTCGGTCAAAGAGGAGCCGCAGTCATCGGTGAGTCGCTCTGACCGGATCATTGATTCAGTTCAAGTGAGTCGCGACTCACGATTAGCTGATTCAGTTCAAGTGAGTCGCTCTGACCGGATCATTGATTCAGTTCAAGTGAGTCGCTCTGACCGGATCATTGATTCAGTTCAAGTGAGTCGCGACTCATGATTCGCTGATTCAGTTGAAGTGAGTCGCTCTGACCGGATCATTGATTCAGTTCAAGTGAGTCGCTCTGACCGGATCATTGATTCAGTTCAAGTGAGTCGCGACTGACGATTTGCTGATTCAGTTCAAGTGAGTCGCGACTCACAATTCGCTGATTCAGTTCAAGTGAGTCGCTCTGACCGGATCATTGATTCAGTTCAAGTGAGTCGCTCTGACCGGATCATTGATTCAGTTCAAGTGAGTCACTCTGACCGGATCATTGATTCAGTTCAAGAGAGTTGCTCTGACCGTATCATTGATTCAGTTCAAGTGAGTCACGACTCACGATTTCCTGATTCAGTTCAAGTGAGTTGCGACTCACGATTCGCTGATTCAGTTCAAGTGAGTCGCTCTGACCGGATCATTGATTCAGTTCAAGTGAGTCGGTCTGACCGGATCATTGATTCAGTTCAAGTGAGTCGGTCTGACCGGATCATTGATTCAGTTCAAGTGAGTCGGTCTGACCGGATCATTGATTCAGTTCAAGTGAGTCGGTCTGACCGGATCATTGATTCAGTTCAAGTGAGTCGCTCTGACCGGATCATTGATTCAGTTCAAGTGAGTCGCTCTGACCGGATCATTGATTCAGTTCAAGTGAGTCGGTCTGACCGGATCATTGATTCAGTTCAAGTGAGTCGGTCTGACCGGATCATTGATTCAGTTCAAGTGAGTCGCTCTGACCGGATCATTGATTCAGTTTAAGTGAGTCGCGACTCACGACTCGCTCTCTGTTCTTCACACAGTCAATGATCTGGGAGGAGATATTAAAGGAGGTGGCAGGAGCTCAGCAGCCGCTGATAAAGTGGTGGAGGAGATCAGAGCTAAAGGAGGCAAAGCCGTGGCCAATTACGGTCAGTGATGATGAATCGATTCCTGCTCAGTAATGTGATTCACATGTGTTCATGATGATCACACCTCTGGTTTCTTCACCTCACAGATTCAGTGGAAGACGGTGAGAAGCTCATCCAGACGGCGCTGGACGCGTTCGGCCGAATAGGTGCCGTTTACAGACCTGCAATAGTATTTAATATATGTAGTTGTGCATCTTCTCCAGTATTTCTATAGAGTGCATTAGAGCCTGTCCACCTTATCAGTGGAGTTGGTTCCGGAACTATTTTTTCCATTCATTTTTAGTCCATAGGAATTTTAAAAGTCTTATTTTTTAAAGCATTAAAAGCCATTAAACACATCAACCTCCTAAAAAGAGAATCACTACATTACAGACTTTGGTAACACTTTACTTATATATATATATATATATATATAATGCATTATAAAAATAGTTAACATAATAGACTTTATATATAATGCATTATAAAAATAGTTAAAATAATAGCCTTTATATGTAATGCATTGTAAAAATAGATTTAATGCATTCATTATACCTTATAATGCATTTTATGATCTAATTAATTAATTGTAACCATAGTTATAATACATAATACTGATCTATCCATTATTACACCTTTAGAAAGTATAATTCATAAACAAACAAGCCTTCAAATATTATAATGCATTTATCTTTGGTCACAATTGTTTATGAAAATATATAATTCATTACAGCGAACATTATAAACGGCTTGATAAAGCATCGTACAGAAAGGTTTTAGGTGAAGTTTTACCCAAACATTGATTCAAAGTAAAAAAGCATTTGAAAATTGTACAAAAACACGAAGAAGCATGACCGTGTACTTGACAGCTTTGGAAAGAACTACATTTTCTATGATGCATTGCAAATGACAATCAGCAAAATATAAACCATTCATTTGAATTTGTTGACTGTATCTGTAGAAACAACATATTTTACGTTTATTGCAAATTCTGCATATATATATATATATATTGACTTGCTTGACGTGACTCTGATTGGTGGAATTCTCTGTGCAGAGCATCATGGGTAATGTAGTTTTCAATATGATTATTTTAAAAATAAGTGTAATAATGAGAACAGATTTCACTGTGGAGAAAATGAATGGAGTTTTTGCTTCCGGAACGACTGTTGCGCTCTACACCTTTACATTTTAGTGCAAATAAAATCGTAAACATGCAGAAGGAATTTCAGTCTAATGAGTGCATTAATGTCTGACAGTGATTAGTTCTGCTGAGTGCTCATGAGCAGTTTGTGTTGTTTTTCAGATATCGTGGTGAATAACGCCGGGTAAGTGGATGCTTGTGAGCAGTGTTGGGGGGGGGGTAAAGCAAGTACTGTGAGTTATGTAATCAGATTACTTTTATAAAGTAACTAGTAAAGTAACGCATTACTTTTAGTTTAGAGAGAAATATCGAAGTTACTTTTTCAAATAAGCAACAGTTACTTTGTTTCTCATGCATTGATTGAAAGCTCTGGTGTTGCCACGGTGACAGATTGAAACATTCCAGAGATTTTGGAAACTTTCAGGATTTTTTGGAATCTTTCGTGGAATTGTGCGTGAACATGATCTTACTGTAGCTCTAGACTAAACTAACATAATTAGTAACTGTTTTAGAGTGTAACGCAACATTGTAACGCAACGCTTCTAAAAGTAACTTGTGTTGTGCGACTGTCTTCTGAAGGATTCTGCGGGACCGATCGTTCGCCAGGACCAGCGATATGGACTGGGGTACGTATCAACATAATCAACTAATGGCAAATTAATATCAGGGCTCGTTTGATCTGTCCACTAGGAGTTCTCCTAATTAGCTGTAAAGTTAGTAGCTAAGAGTTTTCTCTTAAAACCTCTTCACAAAGCTGCTGAGACACACTTGTGCTGAGGAACAGAGAGTAAAGGGGGCGGGGTTTACCTCGGGCTGTGGATGAGGTCATCAAGCTCATTAACTATGCACACAGTGATTGGCTGATATTCTCGGTCTGAGATAGAGCACGATATTATGTTGCCATATTCAGGTTTAAAAGTGCAGGCTGTCACTAATTAAACAAGTATATGTTCAGCTAATTGTCTTACATGTGTGCTTCTCATAAACAATTAGCGGATATGCATATAAACCGTCTTTTAATGAACAGAGTAGAATAATTACGGCTGATAGTAAGACATGCAAACGTAACAGAAAACCAAGAACATGTTACTTCTTGAGCAGCTGATTAATGAAAACGAGGATATAATCAAAGGAGGATTTAGAGTTGAGACAATCTCCAAAATCAAAAGTGATATTTTTATAAAAGCTCAAATGTTCACGTCCCGAGGCAGATTTCCAGAAACGGTTATTTTAGGATAGTTTGTGGTTTATGTCTCCTTCACTTTCACAGATTTAGGAGATAGTTTTAGTGCTAAAACACTTTGGGAAATACTCTCAGAGTAATGATTTAGGACATTATTTTTAATACTTTCTCCTAAATCGGTGAGCTATGTTTTGTTCTGTGTCTTAGACCTGATTCAGCGAGTGCACCTGAGGGGCTCGTTCCTCGTCACGAGGGCCGCATGGAGCCACATGAAGAACCAGAAGTTTGGGAGGTTTGTGCAGATCTGTGAAACATCGATGCATCGCCAAAAGATTCGGCGTCGATTCTGAGATTTCCCGAAATGCCTCGCGATGTAATCGATTCTGAGCTTAGTTTTGAACACTGCATGCTTCAGAAGCAGAATCCTTCCACGCACTTAAAATAACCATTCACAAGATTCCAGAAGTTTTACACTAATCGTGCGTCACAAAAGCATTCTGAGCCGAGGTGAGATTACAGACGCTTTCATCAGTATTAGAGCGTGTGGATTCAAACTAGAGCAGAGAAATATAAGCTCAGAATCGAGTGTATCTGTGGCTCGTCACGGCTCTCGACTCTGTTCTCAGGATCATCATGACGTCGTCCGCAGCAGGGATCTACGGGAACTTCGGCCAGGCCAACTACAGCGCGGCCAAGCTGGGTCTGCTGGGGCTGTCCAACACGCTGGCCATCGAAGGGCAGAAATACAACATCCACTGCAACACGGTCGCTCCGACCGCAGGATCCCGCCTCACCGAGACCGTCATGCCTCCAGGTCCGACATGAAGAGAGTCACACACCACTACAGGCCTACAATCTGATGCAGTGGATTCTGCCAATGAGGAAGCACAATGATCTCACTTCAAACCGAAAACAAGTTTATTTAGCTTGTCTAGAAAATCCGTAGATCTTTTGGCTGGAAACAAGAAAACTAAATGGAAGTGAGAAAATATTTTTTTGCAATGTAGCTGCAAAAAACACACACACACAAAAAACGATTCTCTTAATTAAACCCCGCTAGCGATGTTTTCCGCTGGACTCTAATGTTGAAGACGCTTGTGGACGTCCCTACCGCTGTCACAAACTATATATATATAAACTCAGATATTATTCGAATCTTACTCGGACTTAGACGTAGAATAAATAAAAGTAGCATTCTGCTGTTGGAGAGCGTTGTTAAATAACTACAGCAGTGCATTAAATCATTATATAATTAATTAACAACACGAACCGTCAATGTATGACTCAAACTCACTTGCCAACTGATTATTTTCCACGTCGTTAGTCAAATCGTTTAAAACGGTGAGATCGCGTCTTGTCTTGCGTGCACTCGAGACGCTGGCAGATGCTGAACTCCTATTGGCTGTCGCTCGCCAAATTCGCTGCTCATTTGCATAAAGTTGAGCTTGACACGCCCACATTCCTTCGCCAACGGTTACTGTCGCATTTATTGTACAAGTCAAATGTCTTAAGATCATATTATGTTATACATTTTGCGAGTTTTTGCTTAAAACAAGTAAAAATATCGGCTAATAGGGCAAGAAAAATAATCTAGTTTAGCTTTTGAATTTTTTTTACCCCATTGGGAGATATTTCTGCTTGCTTTAAGCAAAAAAATCACAATTTTATAGATTTTTACAGAAAATGCTTGTCAAATAAATGCATCTTGATTGAAGAATGTTTAGATATTTATTCTAGAAAACGAGAAAAACTGATTTTTTTCTGCACTGTGTATACAACACAACATTTAGTTTATTAAAATGCTTTATTTGACATATTCTTCATTGTATATAATTATAATTAATTTTAGAGATAATGTCTGCAGTTGTTATTATTATTTTAATGTATAATATTCTGAATTGTACATACTTTGGCAACACAATAATAAATATAATGGTTTCGTATGATAGTGTGCATATTTCGCAGCTGCCTTGAGTATATAGCGCAGAAAATAAACGCTTCAATGCTATAAATTGTGGCGTGAATATTTGCCTCGTTGTGGTGTATTTGAGGCAGAAAGTGTTCCTCATCCTCACAGTGTTCACATAATCTAGAAATCCAGGATTTATTAATATTTTAAGGCGATATTTTGTAGGGCTGTGTATTGGCAAGAATCTGGCGATACGATACGTGTCACGATACGATACATGTGTCACGGTACGATACTGTAAGCAAGCCGATATATTGGGATATTTCTTATTTTAGGAATAGGATATATTTTTTGGAAAGCTGTCGTTAATAGCACACACCATATGCAAACCTTATTATTTCTGGATCTGCGTGTGCAATAATCAGTCCCTGTAACAATATTCAATTGGGGGGGGTAATATACAATGTCATGAGATTTTGATCTGAACAAAATAATAAATCTGCTTAGTGTCGATGAAAATAAAGTGCAGGATTCCGAACGGAAACAAAACTGTAAAACAATACAATAAATACAGTTATGTTTCGATATTTTCTTACACCCCTAATATTTTGAAAGTATTTTAATTTCTTTGAATTGTTTGATTGATATGTAATTGGTTGATTTGGTGGTTCTATACAGGGCTGAAGTTTGATTTGGAGGTCAAATGTTTTTTTTCATAATCATATTTTCTATGAATGTCCGTTCTGTGTCCGTGTGTCAGATCTGCTGCAGTCGCTGAAGGCGGAGTACGTGGCGCCGCTGGTGCTGTGGCTGTGTCATGAAGCGTGTCTGGAGAACGGAGGGCTGTTTGAGGTGTGCACGAACGCTCCTGACGCTCACACACCACTGGGTTTCATTTCAAGGGAGTGAATGGACCTGTACTGTACCGTGAATGCATTAGTTGCAGTTTGTGTGAAAGCGGCTGATTAATGCATGCATGCAAATGTGTTTGTTCTGAGCTGCTGTTTGTGTTTTAGGTCGGCGCCGGATGGATCGGTAAACGTAAGTTCTGCTGAACCTGATGATCTCTGTGGGAGTAGATGTGCATCAGCAATGGAGACTCACTCTTATGCACACAATATATACACTATATCTAATGCAAGGTTTGACTACTTTAGTAATTTCCATGAGTGCAAATCTTAATGTTGAAGCATATAATGATATTCTAGGGAATCTAATTGTATAGCAACAGTTTGGACTCTTTTCTATTCTAACATGACAGTGTCTCTGTGTATAAGACAAGAATCAAAGAGAAATGATGATTCAGTCAGTGTGGAAGAACTTGACTGGTCTGCAGAAAGCAGCTGAACACCTCTGGTGTGACTTTAAATGAGCCACAAACTCATCACCAAACACTAATGACTTGTACATATGGGTGCCGTCACTTCAAAACTGATGCAACAGAGCTGGAAATACAATTATTAAGTACATGAATTATGTTTGGAAGTGCCGTTTTCTCTCCTAAAGAAGGGGTGCCAGTACTTTTGTAAAAATGTAGCACATTATTTCTAATATTTTCTCCTAAATCGGCAAGTTATGAGCTAGTTTTAGCCTTTAGATGATTTGTGGATACAGGCCCTGGTTGTAAATCAAGCCGAGTCGCTTTTATTCATCAAACTCATTCAAAGCAGCGTTAGGGAAATTCACGATGTTAGTGTTTATGATATTTCCATTTCTCCACATATAGCGCTGGATGATGTTTTACATGTGATGACAATATGAACTAAATCAGGTGAGCGGATCACATGACCGCTGTGGTGGAAATAAACCCGAAAGCCTGTTGAGACACTGCTGTTAATACAGGACCGACCGAGCTTGTCCGTAATAAACACTGTTGCAGATTTGATCAGTTATGAAATGACTTGTCAAGCAGAAATTTCACAAGATAATAGTGTCATTGTTCTGCTCAGAAGTCATCAAATATGAAACACATTCAGCTTCTGCTGAACAGAAAACAATTGAGAGAGTCGGTGTTCACCGGTTATTACTGTAACTGTATCTTTACTGTACTTCTGTGTCAGAATCCGGCCTTGAACACAGTCTCAAGTGATTATTTTTTGTTTTGTGATTTAATCACTGAATATGCCAGCCATAAGAGTATTTTTTTTTTTATTGAGAAGTATACATAATCTGAATAAATAATATTTCCATTGATGTATGGTTTGGACAATATTTGAAAATCTGTAATATGAGGGTGCAAAAAAATGAAATATATTTACGGTAGGAAATATCTTCATGGAACATGATTTTAATATCTAATGATTTTTGGCATAACATAAAAATGATATTTTGACCCATACCGTTGGCTTATAAACCCGTTCCTAATGCTGTCCTGCAGTGCGCTGGGAGAGGAGTCCGGGCCGGACCGTGCGGCAGAAGAACCGGAGCATGACGCCGGAGGCTGTTCGAGACGCTTGGAACGAGATCTGTGACTTTACTGACGCCACCAAACCCGCCAGCATCCAGGGTACACACCACACTCACTGTTACAGCTCGTTAGGACACCTCAGCCTCGTTAGTGCTAATGACCATACTCACTGTGTTGATGAAGAGTCGCTGCAGACGCTGGTGGAGGTGCTGTCCGGAGTGGAAGATGAACGAGGGATCGGAGCCAATCCGACCGGAGCATCGAACCCTGTGAGAACATCATCAACACTCTTACATCTGAGCATCCTTAAATCACCGGAGATGTGCTCCTCCTCAGGTACATGGGTGTGTCTTCATCAGGTTTGGAAGAATGTGTCTCAGCAGTGAATGGGTGCCGTCAGAATAAAAACATCACAGTCCATCAGTTATCATCTGGAGAAGAAACAAATCCAGCATTAAGACGTTTATAATACGAGTCCATAATAACTCTTCCTCAGTGAAAAGTGCTTCTGCTGTCGTCTCTCACGTCAAAATCCAGCCTCATATTAGTTTTGATCTGTGCAGATTTCTCTCCTGATTCAGACCAGAACACTTTTTCACTGAGGAAGAGTTATTATGGATTATGACTCGTATTATAAACGTCTTAATGCTGGATTTGTTTCTTCTCCAGATGATAACTGATGGACTGTGATGTTTTTATTCTGACGGCACCCATTCACTGCAGAGACATTTCTCCAAACCTGATGAAGAAACGAACTTTGATGTACCTGAGGGTGAGTGCATTTTCTTAAATGAAAAAGTTTCGATATTTGCAGGACATATATGTATTGAGAAAAGCATTTAGTGCAGGGCACATTGATCAGCAGTGTCCGGTTCCTCTGTGTTGTTGTGTTGGTCAGTCGCTGGCTGTGGGAAAGACGCTGCCGGAGATGAGCTTCTCTTACACACACATGGACTGTATTCTGTACGCTCTGGGAGTGGGGATGTCCAGCAGAGAGCCTGACCAGCTCAAGTTCCTCTACGAAGGCCACGAGGACTTCAGCTGTCTTCCCACCTTTGGAGTGATTCCGGCGCAGAACGCCATGACCGGCCTCGGCAGCATCCCAGGACTCGACATCGACTTCACCAGGGTAAACGTGTGTGTGTGTGTGTGACCAGTGTGTGTGTGTGTGTGTGTGTGTGTGTGTGACCGGCCTCGGCAGCATCCCAGGCCTCGACATCACCAGGGTAAACATGTGTGTGTGTGACCGGTGTGTGTGTGTGTGACCAGTGTGTGTGTGACCTGTGTGTGTGTGTGTGACCGGCCTCGGCAGCATCCCAGGCCTCGACATCGACTTCACCAGGGTAAACGTGTGTGTGTGTGTGACCTGTGTGTGTGACCAGTGTGTGTGTGTGTGTGTGTGTGTGTGACCGGCCTCGGCAGCATCCCAGGACTCGACATCGACTTCACCAGGGTAAACGTGTGTGTGTGTGTGTGTGACTTGTGTGACGTGTGTGTGTGTGACCGGCCTCGGCAGCATCCCAGGTAATCGACTTCACCAGTAAACGTGTGTGTGTGTGTGTGTGTGTGTGACCGGCCTGGCAGCATCCCAGTGTGTTCACCAGTAAACGTGTGTGTGTGTGTGTGTGTGACCGGTGTGTGTGTGTGACCTGTGTGTGTGTGTGTGACGGCCTCGGCAGCATCCCAGGCCTCGACATCGACTTCACCAGGGTAAACGTGTGTGTGTGTGTGTGTGTGTGTGTGTGTGTGACCAGTGTGTGTGTGTGTGTGTGTGTGTGTGACCGATGTGTGTGTGTGTGTGTGTGTGTGTGTGTGACCGGCCTCGGCAGCATCCCAGGACTCGACATCGACTTCACCAGGGTAAACGTGTGTGTGTGTGTGTGTGTGACCAGTGTGTGTGTGTGTGAGTGTGTGTGTGTGTGTGTGTGTGTGTGACCGGCCTCGGCAGCATCCCAGGCCTCGACATCGACTTCACCAGGGTAAACGTGTGTGTGTGTGTGTGTGTGTGTGTGTGTGTGTGACCAGTGTGTGTGTGTGTGTGTGTGACCAGTGTGTGTGTGTGTGTGTGACCGGCCTCGGCAGCATCCCAGGACTCGACATCGACTTCACCAGGGTAAACGTGTGTGTGTGTGTGTGTGTGACCAGTGTGTGTGTGTGTGTGTGTGTGACCGGCCTCGGCAGCATCCCAGGCCTCGACATCGACTTCACCAGGGTAAACGTGTGTGTGTGTGTGTGTGTGTGTGTGTGTGTGACCAGTGTGTGTGTGTGTGTGTGTGTGTGTGTGTGTGTGACCGGTGTGTGTGTGTGTGTGTGACCTCGGCAGCATCCCAGGACTCGACATCGACTTCACCAGGGTAAACGTGTGTGTGTGTGTGTGTGTGTGTGTGTGTGTGTGTGACCGGTGTGTGTGTGACCTCGGCAGCATCCCAGGCCTCGACATCGACATCGACTTCACCAGGGTAAACGTGTGTGTGTGTGTGTGTGTGTGTGTGTGTGACCAGTGTGTGTGTGTGTGTGACCGGCCTCGGCAGCATCCCAGGCCTCGACATCGACTTCACCAGGGTAAACGTGTGTGTGTGTGTGTGACCAGTGTGTGTGTGTGACCGGCCTCGGCAGCATCCCAGACATCACCAGGGTAAACATGTGTGGTGTGTGTGTGTGTGTGTGTGTGTGTGACCGGCCTCGGCAGCATCACCAGGCCTAAACATCCACCGTCCATCGTCCACGTGATGATCGAGTGTGTGTGTGTGAGTGTGTGTGTGACCAGGTGTGTGTGTGACCTGTGTGTGTGAGACCACCAGGTGTGTGTGTGTGTGTGAGACCAGTGTGTGTGTGTGACCGGCCTCGGCAGCATCCCAGGCCTCGACATCGACTTCACCAGGGTAAACATCCACCGTCCATCGTCCACGTGATGATCGAGTGTGTGTGTGTGAGTGTGTGTGTGTGTGTGTGTGTGACCTGTGCGTGTGTGACCTGTGTGTGTATGCGTGTGTGACCGGTGTGTGTGTGTGTGTGTGACCTGTGTGTGTGTCTGACCTGTGTGTGACCGGTGTGTGTGTGTGACCGGTGTGTGTGTGTGTTGCAGCTGCTGCACGGAGAGCAGTATCTGGAGATGTTCAGACCGCTGCCCACCTCAGGTGACCCCCGCAAACACACGTCTCTGCTCACGCGTCCGCTCAGTGGATGCTGAAGGTGTTTCTCTCTCCTCAGGGACTCTGACGTCTCGGGCCACCGTGGCTGATGTGCTGGATAAAGGGTCAGGAATGCTCATCCTGCTGGACGGTGCGTTATAGACGAGCTTCCATCAGTTTAACACAGAGCTGTCCAAACTCGGTGCTGGAGGGCCGGTGTCCTGCAGAGTTTAGCTCTAACTCTAATTAAACACACCTGCATGGAAGCGTCTAGTAAGAGCTTGATTAGCTGCTTCAGGTGTGTTTAATTAGACTTGGAGCTAAACTCTGCAGGAGACCCGTACTCCCGGACCGAGTTTGGACAGCCCTGCTTTAACAGGATCGACATAAAGATTGCTCAGCAAGCCTGCATTTATTTGATCAAAAATACAGTAAAATGTGAAATATTATTATAATGTAAAACAGCTGTTTTCTATGTGAATAGGTGTTAAACTGTAATTTAATTCTGTGTATTTTCAGCATCATTACTGCAGTCTTCTGTGTCACATGATCTTCAGAAATCATAATATCTCTGATCAAGAAACATTTATTCTTATTTTCAGTGTTAAAAATATCTTCTGAACATTCGACTTGTTTTCTGCACAAGTCAAATTCTTGTTTTCCAAAAAAAAAAAATTATAATTTGTTAGGTTTTGCATAAAACATGTAAAAATATAAAACAAAGAAAAATTATTTTCATTCAAAGACTAAACAGATCATTTTTCTTACACCATTAGCAGATATTTTTACTTGTTTTAAGCAAAAACTAACAAAATGTGGATTTTATTTTGTAAAACAAGACTTAATATCTTAACTGTACTTGTACAGTAAATGCATCTTGATTCAAGATTTATTTTATATTTATACTAGAAAACAAGACAAAAGTTAAGAATCGTTTTTTGCCGTGTGGAAAGTTTTTGTGGAAAGTGATAGATGTTATTTTCATGATTCACAGAATAGAATTAGAATAGACTCTTTCCTGGCTCTTTTGCTGGATGTAATGATTCATTTCTCTGAGTGTTGAACTGAAGTGTGTCTGTGTCTCAGTTCACACGTCCAGCGAGCGGGAGCTGGTGTGCTATAATCAGTTCTCGGTGTTCGTTGTCGGCGCTGGAGGATTCGGAGGGAAGCGGACGTCCCAGAAGGCTGTGGTGAATCTAACACGACTCTCACTAAAGCTGGATTGTGTCCCAAACAGTCATTAATGAACGCATCTCTGTTTCAGGTCACAGCTCCTCTTCCAGACAGACGTCCAGACGCTGTGATTGTGGATCAGACATCTCGAGATCAGGTGAGATCCACACCGTAGTGTTCCTGCAACTACACTACTGGGTTTACTTAAAGAAATGTGTGCTTTTATTCATCAAGGATGCATTGAATCGATCAAAAGACACATCTGTGTCCCTGCAGCACAGTCATACGCAGCACGGCTATATTTGTAGCAATAGACAACAATACATTGTGTGGCTCAAAATTATACACTTTTCAGCCTTGATGAGCAGAAGAGACTTCTTTCAGAACAATTGAAAGCTTTTGACAGTAGTGTGTGTACGTTGGTGTGTTGGCATGTGTGTGGTATGTTGGCGTGTGTGTATTGTGTGGGCGTGTGTGAGATGACGTATGTGTGTTTTGTTGACGTGTGTTTGTTGGGTGTGTGTTGTATGTTGACGTGTGTGTTTGGTATGTTGACGTGTGTGTTGGTGTGTGTTGTTGTTGACGTGTGTTTGTTGGTGTGTGTGTTGTATGTTGTGTGGTATATGTAGATGTTGGTGTGTGTTGTATGTTGACGTGTGTGGTATATGTAGATGTTGGCGTGTGTTGTATGTTGACGTGTGTGTGTGTGTTGGTGTGTGTGGTATGTTGACGTGTGTGTGTTATGTTGACGTGTGTTTGTTGGTGTGTGTTGGGTGTGTGTGGTATATGTAGATGTTGGCGTGTGTGTTGGTGTGTGTGTTGTATGTTGACGTGTGTGTGTGTATGTTGACGTGTGTGTGTGTGTGTTGTATGTTGACGTGTGTGTGTTGGTGTGTGTTGTATGTTGACGTGTGTGTGTTGGTGTGTGTGGTATGTTGACGTGTGTGTGTGGTATGTTGACGTGTGTGTTGGTGTGTGGTATATGTAGATGTTGGTGTGTGTTGTATGTTGACGTGTGTGTCGGTGTGTGTGGTATGTTGACGTGTGTGTGTGTGGGGTATATGTAGATGTTGGCGTGTGTGGTATGTTGACGTGTGTGTGTGGGGTGGTGTGTGTGTGTGTATGTTGACGTGTGTGTGTGTGGTGTGTGTGGTGTGTGTGGGGTATGTTGACGTGTGTGTGTGTGGTATATGTAGATGTTGGTGTGTGTTGTATGTTGACGTGTGTGTCGGTGTGTGTGGTATGTTGACGTGTGTGTGTGTGGGGTATATGTAGATGTTGGCGTGTGTTGTATGTTGACGTGTGTGTGGTATGTTGACGTGTGTGTCGGTGTGTGTGGTATGTTGACGTGTGTGTGTTGTGTTCAGGCGGCTCTGTACAGACTGAGCGGTGACTGGAACCCGCTGCACATCGACCCCAGTTTCGCGGCGATGGGAGGTAAAGACGCTCTTTAACAGGAAACGTGTCATTTTGTGTCTGTTCAAATACTTCAGTTTAATATGCAGTCAACCAATGGAGTGAGTTTGGGGGCGGGACTATCAGTCCGACCGACCAATGACAGAATAACACACGTGAGCTTTTAGACCGTTTCTGATTGGTCTTGAAATGATCGTCAGGATTCAAGTCTCCCATCCTGCACGGCCTGTGTTCGTTTGGCTTCGCCGCTCGTCACGTTCTGAAGCAGTACGCAGGGAACGACGTGTCCAGATTCAAGTCCATCAAGGTAAAGAGACGTCAGGACCGAGATTTAACATGTTTATGAGTGCATTTACGACTGACTGCATGATGAAGTCTAGTAGAATGCAGTTATATGAACCTCTTATATTTATATCATAGGGTATAGTTTAGTAATATCACACCAACAAGAGTGCTGTTTCTCCCCAATATCTGCAATGTGCTAGTGATTTATACAAGTGTTTAATAAACAAAGTTCGTATTGTGTTTAAGACTCAATATTATCCACTTCTGAATGAATCAGTCGTTTGAACGAATCAAGTGAGTCAGTGACTCGATGTGTGATGAATGAACTGATCTGATCCGTGCTTCAGGTGCGTTTCGCGAAGCCCGTGTATCCGGGACAGTCTCTGCAGACGGAGATGTGGAAGGAAGCGAACAGAATTCACATCCAGTGCACGGTGAGGACTCCCCTTCCCAGAATGCCCCTGTCGTATCTGTGGAGTCATGCTGTGTTCTGGCGCTGTAGGTCCAGGAATCGGGCGATGTGGTGCTGTCTGGAGCGTATATAGATCTACACACCGAAGCGTGGGTCAGCGCCGAGCCGCCGCAGGCACGTCTCTCACTATAAACACCATCTGTGTTCACACTCGCTCCGAGCAGACCCGATGATGATGATGATGATGTTCATTCACAGACCGGCGGCCTGCAGAGCGACCTGGTGTTCGCTGAGATCGGACGCCGGATCAGAGACGCGGGAGACGAGCTGGTGAAGAAGGTCAACGCTGTGTTCGGATGGGAGATCAGCAAAGACGGCAGAACCGTGCGCGAGTGGAGTGAGTGACAGCATCATCACACACACCACACACACACACACACACCAACATACACACACACACACACCAACATACACCCCACACACACACACCACACACACACACACACACCAACATACAACACACACACCACACACACACCAACATACAACACCACACACACACACACACACACACACACACACACACACACACACACACACACACCAACATACACCACACACACACCAACATACACCACACACACACATACACCACACACACACACACACCACACACACACACACACACACACACACACACACACACACACACACATACACACCAACATACATACCAACATACACCACACATACACCACACACACACACACACACACACCAACATACACCACACACACACACACACACACACACACCACATACACACCAACATACACCACACACACACACACACCAACATACACCACATACACACCAACATACACATCAACATACACCACACACACACACACAAACATACACCACACACACACACACACACCACCACACACACACACACACACCAACATACAACACACACACACCACACACACACACCACACACACACCAACATACACCACACACACACACACACACACCAACATACACCACACACACCACACACACACACTACACCACACACACACACACATACACCACACACACACACACCAACATACACCACACACACCAACACACACACACACACACACATACACACCAACATACATACCAACATACACCACACACACACCAACATACACCACACACACACACACACACACACACACCAACATACACACACACACACACACACCACATACACACCAACATACACATCATACACCACACACACACACACACCAACATACACACACACACACACCAACATACAACACACACACACCAACATACACCACACATACAACACACACACACCAACATACACCACACACACGCCAACATACACCCCACACACACACACACACACACACCACACACACACCAACATACACACACCAACACCACACACACACCAACATACACCACACACACACACCAACATACAACACACACTCACACCAACATACACACACACCAACAAATTGTTTTCTAAAAAAAAAAAATTTAATGAGTTTATGCTTAAAAGAAGAAAAACAATTCTCAATGGTGACAGAAAATGAACTGATTATTATTACTCTGAGCCCATGAACTGATGTTGTTAAGCATAAATCACTTAATTATGATAGTAAACAAGACTTCATATATTTATGTATTATACTTCAAGTAAATAGGCTTCTTACACCTTTCCCAAAATCATATTTAAGAACTTTTGTTGTAATAAAAATCATCTTAATTCAAAGGCTAAACAAGAGTATTTTTCTCGTTCTGTCAGCAGATATTTCGGCTTGTTTTGATTTATAATATCTTGAATGATTTGACTCGTCCAGTAAAGGCGTCTCGATTGAAGAATGTTATTCTAGAGAACACGAGTGATTGTTGATGATGATGTTCGTCTCCTGCAGCCGTGGATCTGAAGACGGGTCGAGGATCTCTGCTCAGACGAGCCTCTAAAGCTGACGTGACCTTCTCCGTGTCAGACGAGGACTTCATGGAGGTGTTTCTGGGGAAACTCGACCCTCAGAAGGTGCCGCGTCTCTCACACGTCTGCCTCCGCTGCGCTCCGCCCGATGTTCACGCTCCGTTTCTCCCGCAGGCGTTCTTCGCTGGCAAGCTGAGAGTCAAAGGGAACATCATGCTGAGCCAGAAGCTGGAGGCGGTGCTGAAGGACTACGCCAAACTCTGACGATCCAGATCCACTAACGAGAGCCGTCCGTACATCCAAACATTCTTCAATCGAGATGCGTTCAAGATATTAAGAGAAAATGTAAGTTTTTGCTCAAAACAAGCTGAAATATCTGCTAACGGAGCAAGAAAAATCCTCTTGTTTAGCCTTTGAATTAAGATGATTTTTACTCGTTTTGAGCAAAAACTAAAAAAACATCTTAAATAATTTCACTTGTACAGTAAATGCATCATAATTCAAGAATGTGTAGATATCTATATTAGTGCCATCAAACGATTAATCGCATTCAAAATAAGATTTTGTTTATATAAATAAACACATGCATGCATATAAATATATTGCGTATTATAGATGCATACATATATATAAACGAAGTTTTGTTTTGGATGCAATCAATTGTTTGACCGCACTAATTTATAATAGAAAAGACAAAAATACTAAAATAATTTTTTGCAGTGTGTCTGCATTAGTCGCTTGATTCTGATTAATTCAGACATTTCCAATAATGTTTATAATAATTAAAAACCCAGCAAGGAAATATGGATGTTGCATTTCGTCATTTATTACATACAGTCATGTATATTACAGATCTCTTCATACTCGTTATAAAATTAGATTAATTTGCGTATATTCACATTTGAGAGGTTAAAGGGCAGAAAGCATGATCACTAAAGACGTCATTATATCATCAACAAAAAATGATTTCTGAATATATGAACATTCTGAAACATGGAGATGCAAAATGACCTCAGATATTAATTCTGGTTCTGTGATTTTAATTAATTTTTGATGGGTTTATGCTTAAAATAAGTCAGAAAAAACTCTTTTTCTGAGCCCGTATTTGTTTTAAACATTAACTCCCTTCATTTTGATTAATATTTCAGATATCTTGCATCTCCGGTAACTGATTCTTGATTTAAGGATGTTCAGATATTTCTGAAGAACACAAAAATCTCTCCGAAGAAGGTTTGTGCTCGAGTCGATCGGCAGGTAAAAGAAAAGAGTAAAAAATAAACCCTGAACAACGTCCCTAAAAACAAACATCTGCAGGAGCTTCGATTATTATTATAAATATGCTTTATATTAACACACAATCATTTCATCAAGCCTAGAGTTCAACTCCATCTCGGCGGTGATCTTCGTCCCAGTTAGCGGCTCTGAACGCGAGCTGAAGCTGATTGGTTGATTCACGAATGGAATGATGCTTCGCTCGACACGCTTGATCTTCACACACAAAATGATTCATATTCAAACATAGAAACGATTAACACTTATATAATCAGCCAAAAATCTGATCCTGTCATCATTTACTCTTCCTCGGCCTCAACGAGTGTCCCTAAACACTAAAGATGATGTTTTAAAGTGCAAACAGTTGATGGCACCCATTGACTTCTATACTACAGGAAAAAATACTATCAAGTGAATGGGTGCCGTCAACCGCTTGGTCTTTAAAACATCGTCTTCATTGTTCAGCAGAAGAAAAATCCTGTGAGCATTTACTCTTCCTCAGCTTCAATGAGTGTCTTTTTCTGCTGAACACAGAAGATGAAGTGAATGGGTGCCGTCAACCGCTTGGTCTTTAAAACATCAACTTCAGTGTTTAGCAGAAGAAAAATCCTGTGAGCATTTACTCTTCCTCAGCTTCAATGAGTGTCTTTTTCTGCTGAACACAGAAGATGAAGTGAATGGGTGCCGTCAACCGCTTGGTCTTTAAAACATCAACTTCAGTGTTTAGCAGAAGAAAAATCCTGTGAGCATTTACTCTTCCTCGGCTTCAATGAGTGTCTTTTTCTGCTGAACACAGAAGATGAAGTGAATGGGTGCCGTCAACCGCTTGGTCTTTAAAACATCAACTTCAGTGTTTACTCTTCCTAAGCTTCAATGAGGGTCTTCTGCGAAACACAAAAGATAAAGTGAATGGGTGCCGTCAACCGTCCGGTATTTAAAATATCATCTTCAGTATTCAGCAGAAGAAAAAT
>CM049881.1:30961010-30971010 GCA_027474115.1 Schizopygopsis malacanthus
TGTGTGTGTGTGTGTGTGTGTGTGAGAGAGTGTGTGTGTGTGAGAGAGAGAGAGAGTGTGTGTGTGTGTGTGTGTTTGTGTGTATGTTAGAGAGAGAGAGTGTGTGTGTGTGTGTGTGTGTGTGTGTATGTGTATGTTAGAGAGAGAGAGAGTGTGTGTATGTGAGAGAGTGTGTGTGTGTATATATGTGAGAGAGAGAGAGAGAGAGAGTGTGTGTGTGTATGTTAGAGAGAGAGAGAGTGTGTGTGTGTGTGTATATGTGAGAGCCCGGGCCCGGTGCCAAAATGTCTGGGCCCCCTAGAGAGGAAATGTGGGCCTGGTGTCAGTAATCAACGGGAGCTATCTCTTGCATATAGCAGCAACATCCAGGACGCAGCACACTGGGGGGTTTCACACCCTGTGCTGACGGTCCGCACGAGGGACCGGCTGCAGTCGCCATTCTCCCCCCTCCCCTCATCACCTAAAATCCATGCAATGTAATATGTACAAAAAGTAACTATACATGTTTGATATCTTTTGAAATGTCTCAGTGCGCCTGGTAAAATGGTCTCATTCTCCCAATCATAAGGAAAAGCTAAAAGAAGTTCTAAAGTATGAGAATATAGTGCACAACTTAAAGGTGTGCCCTCCCCCTGATCTCCTATTCAGATCACCTCCTGTATGTAAATAAGTAATCCCGGCCACAGGATCTCCAGAAGCCTTTTGGTTACACAATTCTAAAGACTAATTATAATGACAAGATACCACCTGGGTACCCACCTGGGTGGGTCTATTGAATTATCTGGGTATATAAGGGAAAGGGACACAAACATCTGGGAGTCAGTAAGCTGATTGCCCACACATGTCACTTGTGTGTAGTTTTTCATTGCCAGGTAGTAATTTCTACAAATTCTTCAATTCCTGAGTTATTGTTATGTTATGGTTAACCGTGGATTCTATTCTTGTAACATTGGAGCTTTGAATTATTGTTTTGATTACCTGGTCAATAAATTGTAACGTTTGATTCTATTCTAACTGCCTCTGAAGAGTGCTTTCTCTCTACCAGATTAGTGGATTCGTGTATTTCCGCAAGCCTGCGTCAGTTTTAGCGACGGCTAATATCCGGCATCTTTTAAGTGTGCTTGGGTGTAGGGACGGGCTAATTCCGTTCAGTGACGGTGAACCGTCTGGTCAGACTGAATTCGGGTACGTCCACACCTCTGACTTTGATTTAATGTTACTTTAAACAAAGATTTGGCCAATCCAAAGCTATTGCGAGTGTAGTATATTGATCTGCTAACATATCTGATAGTGGCCAAAACCCTTTACTGAAGTAAACGATTGAGTTCGAGTTCTGAGGGTGCCCCATGAGGGTTATTGATATCTCTGATTGTGTACGTGTGAATTTACGGCAAATCTCAGATACGTAACCATAATTTACCTCTGACTGATGACCGGGCCTGACGAGATTGTGTCCGTGAGATCTGTGGAAAACAGGACCTCTGAGCGATATGGTTTCCCTATGTCTGGACGGGTAAAGTATTGAAAAAGAGCTGATAAGAATAACCGATCATTCGTTCCTGTTTTAGTGATGCACAGACATCATTAAAACCCTTTTCATTTTATGGAGTCAGATGAAATAACGAGATAAAATATATAAGAAGAAGTGTTCCATTTTAATGTTCTTGTTGTGTCGTGAAAAGGAAAGATCGTAACACGCAAAGCCCTTCACCCGCGGAACGACTGCCGTCATTGGATCGTTCCAGCCGGGTCCTTTCTTACAGTGGTGACCCCGCCGACGTGATCTCGTAAAGACGAGAACGCGATTCTCGCAGAGACGAGTACGTCATTCCAGCCGCGACATTCAACTTGAATTCTCATTGGGACATGAGGTTTGAACTCCTTCTCACTCATATCCAACTGCTGTGGTAAGTATATTTTCTTTGCCTTTTAGAAGTTGAGGGAAATATTGTTTACACCATATAGACACATTTTTAGTACGGGTCGGAATACCCATTTTTGAGACCGGAACCGAAAAACCCGGTGGTGATAAGAATTAGACGGAAAACATGTCTTTTCAGGGAAAGCACAGCAGCAGAGCAGATGAGGAGATAATGGAGGTTTTAGGACTACAATTACAAAAAATCCTTGTTCGGTTAAGCGACAAAGGATTCAATTTGAAGTGGAACAACAACGAAATAATATCCTGGTATTCTGCCGAGGGTGCGAAACTAAAATCAAAATCAAAATACAAGAAAATTCCCGCTGCAATTGTTTATTTACTTCGCCGTAACGACCTCGCGACCATAACCGAGAACGAAAAAACAATAACAAATATCAAAGAAATCGAAAGAGTGCGATCTGACGAATTACAAAAGTTAAGAAAACAGGTCGAAATGTTTGCATACGAGCAACAGGGGTGGGCTAGACAACGCGAAGAAATGGCTACAAAAATTGATCAAGTTCAAGGGAAACTAATTACATATAGTAATTACATATCTGCGCTCGAAGATTGTTGCGACAAAACAGGTTTTCCAGTTGCCGCAGTTAAACAAGCAGCACTGGATGAAAACGAGTTAGAGGCGCAAACTGAAAGCGAAGATGAGGACACTGCGTTAGCGTGTAACAATAGGCCACGCAGAGAAACTCGTAACCGAGCTCTCGTGAGTCTGTGGCCAGAAAAACAGAGCCTGCGAAGCCCAATAAAGACCCGAACCAAATCAAACGACTCGCCAAAAAAGGCAGTTAAAATCGCAGTGTTAAAAACCATGAAAAATGCGGATGATGATATCACAACAATCAGCCGCCCGTTAACATGCGAAGAATGCTCTAGGCATAAACAAGTCGTAGGAACTATGCCGAGAAAAGGACCTTTTCAACCCTACTGGGAAGCATTGATGCTACAGGCTAATGTCTACAAACTAGAGATTAGAGACGTATGGCAAGTAGCCCTCCTCACTATCCCTGAGGAGCTCAGACCGAAACTAAACACAGAAATGAAATCCGGCAACATAATGAACAGAGTAAATGACGAAACCGACGAAGGGATTTATGAACGTCTAAAACAGGCATTATTAGACATGAGGGGACCGTCACATGCAGATTGGAGCAAAATATTAGAAATCAAACAAGCAAGTAATGAGTCATTTGAAACGTACGCTGAACGGTTATGGGTGACCTACAGAGAACACTCAGGCCTTGAAAATGCAGACCGCAACCATGACGCGTTACTGCAGCTGGTTAAAAACAATGCCGGCATCCCCGTTCAAAAAGCGTTATCAAATGGCGTCGACCCAGCCGAAAACACGTTCAGAGCAATAGTAGATTGGGGTTCAAGAATAGAAAACAGATGGCGATTAAAACCCCGCAGCGTTGCGTCCGCACAGTGGTTAACAGAAGGCAACAGCACAGATAAATTTAGCCAAAGATCTCCAAATAAAATGATATGCCATTATTGCAGAAAGACTAACCATATAATGCGAGATTGTCAAAAAAGAGAAAAAGATTTAAAAGAACAAGCGAAGCATGACCAAAAAACACCCTCTAGCGACGACTCTGAGCTGTTGAAACAATTCGTAAACTTCATGAATGTGTTTAAAAAACAAAACGGCCAAAATGGCGCGGCCCACAACGCGAGCGGAACGACTGAAAATTACAATCACCAATAGGGATACGTGGCCTCCATTGCCATAGGGAGCATAACTAAGAGTGGAAACCGAATAAAAATAAGGGCTAATTTAGGAGGCCAGTTAGCCAACATACTTATTGATTCGGGCGCAGCGTGCTCCTGTACAGACATTCCACTACCTTTAACCAACGAAACGATTCCAATCCAAGGCATCGGCGATACGATAATGATTGCGACAAAAAACACAGCCAGTTCGACTTGATTTAGGCGTGACAGTATTGGAAGAATCCCTCTGGTATTTACCTAACAGTGAAGGGACTGTGCTGGGAATGGACATAATGCGAAAGTATGGCTTTGTAATTCACTGCTTTGAAAAGCAAATTGAGCTGAAAACAGAGAAAACAGTAAAACAGTGCCTACCAAAAAAAATAACGAGCGTTATGTCCATATCCACCCCAGATCCTATTCAACAGATGGTAAACAAACACGATAGCATTTGGGCTACACATGAACATGACTGCGGCCTCATTGACTTTGTTGTGTGTATTGAAGGGGAGCCCCCTCCCCCACAAAAACAATACTGCATCGAACCAGAGGCAGAGTCAGCCGTTCATGAAATTGTACACCAACTTGAAACCAGAGGTATAGTCCGACGATGTAGTTCGACCACAAATTCTCCATGCTTACCAGTACCAAAATCGAACGGTAAATGGCGTCTTTGTATTGATTATCAGCGTCTGAACATCATAACTTCGATTTGGCAGGAGATTAGAGCACGCGATTCCTCACTCTCCGTCGTTAAAGTGCGTGCGCACATCATCAAAAATCCAGATGAAAACGAGAAAAACAACAACATCGCAGATCAATTAGCCAAATTAGCAGCACAAAAGGGAGATGAATGGAAGCCTGACAGACTGGTTGTTCCTGCCGTGAGTGCGATTCAAACTATTCCTATTGATTTAAAACAGTACCAACAAGAACTATGGAGTTCTGATGGAGAGCTGACACCGCACCTGCAGCAGGACCAACTAGTCAAGGTCACTGAAGGCATGATTTTAAGAGACGATAAATACATTGTTCCAGAAGCCCTCCAGAAACCAGTGATAAAGTTGTACCACGATTATGCACACGTATCAGCTCCCAAAACACAACAGCTGATCCAAAAGAACTTCTGGTGGCCACAAATGGCATCAGACATTCAAAGATGGTGTGACACATGCATCGTATGTGCCACCATTAACCAAGGCAAGCCTGACCGTACAAAACTGTGTAGACCAGAGCCACCCAAGGGACCTTGGGAGTTACTCCAATTGGATTTCATAGGCCCACTACCTAGTGCCATTGCCTTGTGATAATTGACAAATTTTCCAAATGGGTCGAAGCAATCCCCACACGCTATAACAGTGCAAACACAGTGGCACGAGTAGTAGCGAACCAAATCCTCCCACTTTGGGGAGCACCAATCCAAATTGAATCTGACCAGGGCACACACATCAAACAAAGGTTTCACATACCGTATCGACCACAAAGCTCAGGCATGGTGGAACGGGCCAACCGCACAATAAAAGAAAGCATATCAAAACAGGTAGCACAACACAAAAACCAATGGATTGATGCCCTACCCACGGTCCTAACAATACTGCGGGCAACTCCTTCAAAAGCCACAGGTATCAGTCCATTTGAACTCATGACTGGAAGAGTCATGAAGCTGCCCATAGACCCAGAAATTGCCCCAGCAGACCTGGGGCCCCTCGTGGTTGCAACTCAACAGTCTGTGCTCAAGCAATTACGAGAGAGATTGGAAGTGCTACATGCACACGCTGCCCTGAAACAACAGCAATCAGATTTAACGAATGATACACAATTCAACCCAACCTCTGAGGTGAAATTCTCAGAAGGAGACATGGTATTGGTACGCGTTTTTGTGAAGCAAGGTGCATTCACACCCCGATGGCATGGCCCATATGAAGTTAAAGCTATATGCAACAGCTGTGTGGCCACAACTGTAAAAGGGAAACTGCGATGGTACCACATGTCTCAGTGCAAATCATTCAAAAGTACAAAAATACAATAAATAAATGTCACTGTCTTCTCCTCTTGCCTCCCAGGTCGACTGCAGCGATCCCATGGAGACCAGATGAAAGGAAAGTGTCTGGGCCCACGTGCATCAGACTGGGCCAAAGGATTTCACTCACACACAACCTGAAATGTGAGAGGTGGGTGTGGAAATACTCCAAGGGGCCATCCACACAAAAAATCACAGTCGCACCAAAAGAGACAATTACATGGCCTCCCGGATTAGCACCGGATCCAAATTGCACACCACAAATTTGTTGTAGTTCAGGTAACACCCACCCACCTACAAGAAACATGTCAGGACACACTAGAGCACCAAAATTCATGCACAACCTCACCGCCTGGTATCAACTTAAAATAGATCCAGGTGACACAATAGGTAACATGTACACACTACACGAAAACAAAAACAATGGCATAGACCCAAAATTGTGCTACTATGTTAAAAATTTGGAACCTGCAACATATAGGTGCACACATACAGAAACACATAATGACACACATATGAGATTCACCGAACTAATGTACGATCTCACGTCGTACACACCTAACGAGCCAAAACCGAAAACTTTTGTCTGGACCAACCGAAAGGAAGGAATGTATTGTGTCGGGGAATGTTCGCATAGCATAGACAATTTCACCAATCCACACAACTGTTCATGGACTGTTAAGTACTGTTTTAATTTGACCACCTGTGGATACACTAAACCCAAAAAGTGTCCAGAATTGCACTCAATTCCTCCTGGTGGACTGATTAGAGGAAACATCAACAAGACTTTATTACATGATGTAAATTTGGTAATGACACATGTAACTTATAACATTTCCAATATACTCTCTGCCTATACAAAACATTGTAATACTAATGATGAGTCATATGCATGGCTACAGTCACGAATCGATGATTTAATTTCTGATTACAAAGACAGACTTGCCGCCCAAATTCCACCTGCTCGCTCAAAACGAGACCTGCTCAGCAGTATAGCCGGCCTGTTCGGATCAATTAATTCAGCAGCCAACACTTATAAAATAACCAAACAATCTCAATTCTCCACATGGTTGACAGATCAAATGGCCACTGGTTTCCAACACATCACCAATAGCAATGATAATATTATCAAAGCGGTTCGTTCCGAGGCGCAGGCGCTTCTAAAGATCAGCCACACATTGTTCAATCAGACCCGTACCATCGAACGTGACTTAGCCTGCAGATCATATGCACAAGATTTATTCACTGCAACAAGACAAGAAATTTTAGATCTTCGTCTTCACAAGACCCCGAGACATGTTTTGAACGATTTAATTGAGGTTTTAGATTTACATAGATGGTTCTCTTCAGAAAAAATGAAAAATGTAAAGTATTCAGAATTAATATCCACAATTATGATGTATACTGGAAACGAATGTATTGGTTGTATTGGATTTTTTGCCACTTTTCCTTTAATCCACCCAGATCAAGTTTATCCAAATTCCACTAATATTCGATCCATTGGCATGGTAGTTAAAGATCAGGTAATTAAATGGGATCACCTCACCGGATATATGACGCTGAAGGGTACTGAGACCGTATTTACCAGTCGCACTTGTTGTCATGAAACTCACAATTATGTTGTCTGTACATGTAACACATTACAACCTTTCTCTCCCAATGATAACAAACTCATAAGTGTTGAATCTTTGCATGGACATTCAAATGCGATTCAGGTGTCTCACACACAGTGGTGTGTCATCAGTGAGATGAATTCGTTCACATATGGAGGACTGACCTGTCCTGCTGATCACTCATTTTGCTTGGAAGTGACAGAGGACTTTTCTATGGGCCAGATCGACATCCTCGGAAGGATGCCAAAGGACGCAGAGGTCTCCCCATGGTGGGACGACACCTTTTATGAACACGGAACACAAGCCTTGATCGACACGATGGACCTGGTACAGAACGTCATCCTCCAAACAGAGTACCACCTTTCTCAAGCACAAGTGGAGACAAACTTGGCGCGAAAGACTGCACAGATTCTGTCTAGCTCATCCACCCGATCGGCACAGACTGCATATACCTGGTGGGACTGGGTACTTCGAGGTTGCGCAGTTGGAAGCGCACTCATCTTCTCCTTCACGCTATTCCAATGTTGCTATTTCCGACACCTCATCAGATCAGTAAAAGCATCCACCAACACTATCCTAACCCTCAGCTCCTTAAAGCTGCCCGCCTTACAACGACTGAAGTGACACTGCAGGGAACCCTGGGAGTGGCCCAAACAGTGCCAAAGGGAGAAAACTGTAAGCCCGGGCCCGGTGCCAAAATGTCTGGGCCCCCCTAGAGAGGAAATGTGGGCCTGGTGTCAGTAATCAACGGGAGCTATCTCTTGCATATAGCAGCAACATCCAGGACGCAGCACACTGGGGGGTTTCACACCCTGTGCTGACGGTCCGCACGAGGGACCGGCTGCAGTCGCCATTCTCCCCCCTCCCCTCATCACCTAAAATCCATGCAATGTAATATGTACAAAAAGTAACTATACATGTTTGATATCTTTTGAAATGTCTCAGTGCGCCTGGTAAAATGGTCTCATTCTCCCAATCATAAGGAAAAGCTAAAAGAAGTTCTAAAGTATGAGAATATAGTGCACAACTTAAAGGTGTGCCCTCCCCCTGATCTCCTATTCAGATCACCTCCTGTATGTAAATAAGTAATCCCGGCCACAGGATCTCCAGAAGCCTTTTGGTTACACAATTCTAAAGACTAATTATAATGACAAGATACCACCTGGGTACCCACCTGGGTGGGTCTATTGAATTATCTGGGTATATAAGGGAAAGGGACACAAACATCTGGGAGTCAGTAAGCTGATTGCCCACACATGTCACTTGTGTGTAGTTTTTCATTGCCAGGTAGTAATTTCTACAAATTCTTCAATTCCTGAGTTATTGTTATGTTATGGTTAACCGTGGATTCTATTCTTGTAACATTGGAGCTTTGAATTATTGTTTTGATTACCTGGTCAATAAATTGTAACGTTTGATTCTATTCTAACTGCCTCTGAAGAGTGCTTTCTCTCTACCAGATTAGTGGATTCGTGTATTTCCGCAAGCCTGCGTCAGTTTTAGCGACGGCTAATATCCGGCATCTTTTAAGTGTGCTTGGGTGTAGGGACGGGCTAATTCCGTTCAGTGACGGTGAACCGTCTGGTCAGACTGAATTCGGGTACGTCCACACCTCTGACTTTGATTTAATGTTACTTTAAACAAAGATTTGGCCAATCCAAAGCTATTGCGAGTGTAGTATATTGATCTGCTAACATATCTGATAGTGGCCAAAACCCTTTACTGAAGTAAACGATTGAGTTCGAGTTCTGAGGGTGCCCCATGAGGGTTATTGATATCTCTGATTGTGTACGTGTGAATTTACGGCAAATCTCAGATACGTAACCATAATTTACCTCTGACTGATGACCGGGCCTGACGAGATTGTGTCCGTGAGATCTGTGGAAAACAGGACCTCTGAGCGATATGGTTTCCCTATGTCTGGACGGGTAAAGTATTGAAAAAGAGCTGATAAGAATAACCGATCATTCGTTCCTGTTTTAGTGATGCACAGACATCATTAAAACCCTTTTCATTTTATGGAGTCAGATGAAATAACGAGATAAAATATATAAGAAGAAGTGTTCCATTTTAATGTTCTTGTTGTGTCGTGAAAAGGAAAGATCGTAACACGCAAAGCCCTTCACCCGCGGAACGACTGCCGTCATTGGATCGTTCCAGCCGGGTCCTTTCTTACAGTATATATGTGAGAGAGAGAGAGTGTGTGTGAGTGTGTATGCAAGAGAGTGTGTGTATGTGAGAGAGAGAGAGAGTGTCTGTATGTGAGAGAGTGTGTGTGTGTGTGTATGTGAGAGAGTGTGTCTGTGTGTGTGTGTGTGTGTGTGTGTGTGTGTGTGTGTGTGTGTGAGAGAGAGAGTGTGTGTATGTGAGAGTGTGTGTGAGAGAGAGAGAGAGAGAGAGTATGTGAGAGAGAGTGAGTGTGTGTATGCAAGAGAGTGTGTGTATGTGTGTGTATGTGAGAGAGAGAGAGAGAGAGAGAGTGTCTGTATGTGAGAGAGTGTGTGTGTGTGTGTGTGTGTGTGTGTGTGTATGTGAGAGAGTGTGTGTGTGTGTATTGTAAGCCCGGGCCCGGTGCCAAAATGTCTGGGCCCCCCTAGAGAGGAAATGTGGGCCTGGTGTCAGTAATCAACGGGAGCTATCTCTTGCATATAGCAGCAACATCCAGGACGCAGCACACTGGGGGGTTTCACACCCTGTGCTGACGGTCCGCACGAG
>CM049881.1:30976010-31008510 GCA_027474115.1 Schizopygopsis malacanthus
ATTAATATTAAATGAATAGTTCACCCACAAATAAAAAAATCTGTCATAATAAACATAATATTATTTTAAACCGTAACGAGTTTCTTTCTTCTGCTGAACGAGGAACGTGGAAAACCGTTTTCTAAACATCTTTTGTGTAAGAACGGTTTGGGACATGATCCGTTTTGGGTGCACTGTCCCTTTAAGAGTGTCGATGCGGAGCTGCTGTAACTCACCCTTTGACCTCGTTCTCGTTCTCGTCATCGACCCAGGTCAGGATCTGCGTGGCGAGGATGGAGGACACGTCCAGCTCCTGGATGTCGTGGGTGGAGGCGATCACTAAACAGTTGCGGTTGGCCTGAGGAAGACAGAGAGAGGCTGTTGTTTACGCTTCAGATCAGACACAAACACACCCCGTGTCGCGTCACAGCACCTTGTTGATGGCGAACGCCGTGATGATGTCCGACTCCTTGTGGATGATGCGAGCTTTTCCTCCGGGGAAGCCCAGATCGGCCTCGATCTGCAGGACGAAGGAGAGCATCACTAACACTCGTCTCAGACCCGACGTGAACTGCAGAAAATCCTCTTCTAGTGATATCAACACATTCTTGAATCAAGATGAATTTACCGTACAAGTCAAATTACTTAAGGTCTCACAAACAAGGCGTAAGCCTAAAATCTAAATCGGAGCCGTTTCAAAACTTAAAATACATTTTAAGATGCACACCAGTAATGTTTTTTATAAACCACGTTTATTATGTATTTTAAGGTTGCTAATATTGTTTTATGAGTGTCCTGAAACAGGTTTACATGCATACAAGGTAAAAAAACAACAACACAAAAATAGCTTTAGTTTTACCTCATTTCTAAATGATTCATAAACGACTCGTTCGAAGAGTCAGCCTCTCTAAGCCCCGCCTACCACTGCTGTGATTGGTCAGATGGCGCAGCCCTTTGTGATTGGTCTACAGCGCGAACGACAGCCCATGGGCGGAGATTATGCAAATGTGCTACTTCGTAACGTAACAGAATAAGATTCAAAGACTCGTTTAGGTGATTGCGAGCCGACTCTTTTATTGATAGACAATAATTGTATTTATCTAAAGTGAACTTTATGTTCATATACTGCTACATCACACACTGCATGAAAGATAATATTTGAAAAGGCATAATAGAGGCACTTTAAATGTCTTAATTGAACTATGGCCTGATATAATATTCTGCTTGTTTTAAGCAACAACAAAAAAACTCGCGCTGTTTTCCTAAACGCATAACTTATATTTCACAGGTATATTCTCCATCTGTACATGTTAGAAATATTTCCATTGTGCTTCAGAAGCGCACGAGATTCTCCGCTAAACTTCACAGACTTCGAGCGCCGAACAGATGAATATACGAATAATAGAATATACATGTTGATGAAATATTTGTAGCTGGACAATAAATGTGACGTATGTAGAATTTTAGTGTATTTGTTTGATAGCACTTACTGTAAAGGGCAACTCAAAATAGCCTTTTACTCAATTAGTTATTTAAATTTTGTGTTTATTAAATTTAACATATGCCTTATTTTTGTTTTTAGATTGCAATGTGATTTTAACCCTTTTTTTGCACATAATATATGCCTAACATGCTTGCATTCACTGTATTAGTTTGTTAAATCCAAATACACAATACCGAGATATATACCGTAAAATATCAAGATATTAATTTTTGCCATAGACGCTTGCATAAACAGTTTAGACTAGTCTTACAAGTTTTTCTGCTCATTCCAATTAAGTCAGTCACATGAATGAATCTGAAAAGTAAGACTGATTACTCCTTGGTAACGAACTGCTAGTCGTTAAGACACAGTCTAGTTTAGAGGCTCAGAAGCAGATGAGAGACGTGCATCTTAACGAGGAGGAGGATGATGATGATGATGATGAAGCTCTGTTAGATACCTGGTTGTGTGTGGACTCCGGCGGCACAGAACATTTGACACGGTCAGTCTCCTGATTCAAACATGCAGGTCAATCACATCACAGACCACGATTAGACGTAATTAATCTTCAATTAACACAAGTACAACACCAGTTATCAGTATTAATGACTCAACAGACGGGGTGAAGAGTGGTCGACCGATATGGGTTTTTTGAAGGCGATGCCGATATCTTGGAAAGCAGGGTGGCCGATATAATTGTAATTAATATTTAAGAAATTTGAAAATGTATTAAAATATAAATGTGTAAAATCAACATACTTATACTTTAAGACAAGGTTCAAGGTTTTTTTATTCGTCACATACTCAATTATACAGAATATAATCAGCAGTGAAATGTAAGAAAGTATTTTTCACAGATAAATAAATATTAATTACAATTATAATTAAAAAGTAAATACTGTAACTGACAGGGAGAACGTGACAGGTACTTCCTTTCTCAGCGCCGTCAAAATAAAAGTCCCGCCTCGAACATATCGGCCAAACAGAAAAATATATCGGCCGATATTTGGCATTTTTGCAATATTAAATAAAATTATTATATTATAATTTAAAAGTAAATACTGTAACTGACAGGGAGAACGTGACAGGCGCTTCCTTTCTCAGTGCCGTCAAAATAAAAGTCCCGCCTCGAACATATCGGCCAATCATAAAAATATATCGGCCAATTATTAAATAAAATTATAATTAAAAAGGAAGTAAATACTGTAACCGACAGGGAGAACATGAGCACCATGTGCTCAGACGCTTCCTTTCTCAGCGCCGTCAAAATAAAAGTCCCGCCTCGAACATATCGGCCAAATAGAAAAATATATCGGCCGATATTTTTTTCTTTTCTTTTATATCGGCATCGATACATCGGTCGACCACTAGGGGTGACTGTTAAAAACACAATCAGGAGGAGTGAAATCAAGCCGCTGATGCATTCTGGGAAACAGCAACACAAATACCTCGTTCTGATCTCGTTTCTTGGTGAAGATGTTTCGTATGAACGTCTCCTGAACCTCTTCTTGTTTGAGCAGATACTGCCACAGCCGTCTGACGGGCCGAGCGGAGCGCCGGCGAGACCTGAGAATCAAACACGCTCAGAACCTCATCACAAAACACTCGTGACGCAGACAAATCATCATTTCAATTCAGGAGGCTGCAAAACAATCATTCTCTTATTCAAAGTGTTTTTCTCTTGTTTTCAATAAATATCAAATATTCTTCAATCAAGATGCGTTTACTGTACAAGTCAAATTATTTAAGATATTAAGCCTGGTTTTCTTTTTAAAACAATAATCAAAACTTTGTGAGTTTTTGCTTAAATCTAAAAAGTCTGAGACTCAAAACAGTGCTGCGACTGTGTTTGGAATTATTTTATCATTTTGTGTTGTCGAAATAATATAATTATATTCCAGTATATATACAGTGTCTAAAACTTAAGTTTTGGGGTTAAAATAGTTCTTAATTAACTTCTTGTTTATTGAACTGTTGTAAAAAAATCACATTTGTAATCTTGATTTAATCACCATTGTCATTTTTGGAGAAAAACGTCACTCTTTGTGTGAAATTAACTATATGAAGTGGTATAAATATATAAATGTTCTGCCCCATGTCTTGAATGTGTGCTCATTGTAAATGTATTGTATTAGACTGAATCACGTAATGTATGCGTGCGCTCTGTATGGGTTTTGAATGGTTCTTGCGAAATGCTCGACAACGTCGAATCGCACATCATTAAAAGAACAATTACGATATACCGCAGATGATATATAGTGCACACCCCTACCTGAAGGGTGTGTTGGAGGGCTCAAGCAGGGCTTTGTGCCGCAGCAGCGCCGGACCCGACGACACGCTCTCCTCCAGCAGCTGTGTGCAGATGAACCTCGACGGAGGACCTCCGAAAATCTCCAGCCTCTTGAGCAGCAGCTGCTCCCAGCGCTGGAGCGTCTTGAGAGCGGCGTGACAGAGCGGCGAGCACACGGGCAGATCTGACACACACACACACACACACACACACACACACACGACTGGTCAGCTATCCTTGTAGGGACTCTCCATAGGTGTAATGTTTTTTATACTGTACAAACTGTATTTTATATCGCCCTACACCAACCCTACACACACACACGCACACACACACACACACACACACACACACACACACACACAAACACACGCGCACAGACACAGAGAGACACACGCGCACATGTATGCACGCACACACACTTATACACACACACACGCGCGCGTGCGCGCACGCACACACAGAAAGACACACGCGCACACACACACAGACACACACACTCGCACACACACACACAAACAGACACACACACACACAGTCGCACACACGCACGCACAGACACGAAACACACACGACAGACTCGCACACACACACACACACACAGAGACGCACACACTCGCACGCACGCACACATGAACACACACACGCACGCACACATGCACACACACACGCGCTGCAGCAGTACCGTCTCGTTACCTAAGAGGTCGTGACCTGCCATCTGGTAGAGGGTCTTGAGGTTGAACAGGACTGTCTGCACCATGGCCAAGCGCATCAGACACCAGCTGCACAGAAACATCATCATCATCACATGACTCACGGCTAGAACAAACGTTATTTGAAGCACCACCTAGCGGCCAAACGACGCAATCGACACAGACGTTATTTGAAGACGCAGTTACTTTCAAAAGATGACTTGCTCTATTGTGATTGCTGCCATGGACATCAATGTTTACATCCGAACTTGATCCCAGCATTTCTGTGATAATATGAATGACTGTAAAGGTGCGTTCACACCAGATGCGAATGAAGCGAATAAATCGCGCTTGAACGTTTGAATTTACTCGCTTCATTCGCGCGTGAAATTCACTACACAACAGATGCAAATTCGTGTCATGGGAGGGGCTTCTGCCCGGCAGCTCCAGTCTCGTTGCTAAATGGCTGACATGGATTTTGTTGAGAGGGTAGCTGCGCTTTTATATGTGCTATGGAAGGCTGAAAAATGGCGTAGACTCGTTCGGCGCCGTGTCTTGTAACGCTTCAGTCGCGTCTGGTGTGAACGCATCTTAAGACAGAAATAATAGCGTGTAAGCTGTTTCTTACCTAAACATGGTAACTGTCTGCTCTGTGTCAGCGGCAGATTTGAATGTTCCCGGAGGATTTTTCAGAGGTTTAATAGACGCACGCGAATCATCGTCACTTAGAAATCAGATCGCATGTGTGTTTGACTCGAGATCGCGATCTTTTAACGATTAATCGTGCTCACCTGTACGAGCTATTGTTGGAATGCTCTGCCAGCGGAGAGTTGGGATCGAAGGAATCTCCCTCATCCTCATCTTCCTCGTCCTCCTCATCCTCACTGCCTTCGCTCTCCTCCGAGTCGTACTCCACTCGGCTGGTGGATGGAGGCAGGTACGGCTTCACGCAGGACAAACCAATGAGTTCACAAACACAACGGTTTCAAATTACTGCAAGCTGAAGAATGAAAGAAAACCTTTGCGATGAAATAATCCCAGATGCTGAGCTCAGGCGGCACGAAGCGCTCTTTACAGACGGATGTGTGCGGCTCCATCACCACGGGTCTGGGGCTGACCGGACTGTCGGGAACCTCTCTGGAGCTACTGCGTGATGAGTGCAGCCGGAAACGCCGCTGCTTCCGCTCCGCATCTTCCACTAACACACGCATGCATGAACGCACACACACACACACACACAGAGAGAGAGAGAGAGTCAGACAGACACACACAGAATCAGACACACACACACACAGAGAGAGAGAGAGAGTCAGACAGACACACACAGAGTCAGACACACACACACACACACAGAGAGAGTCACACACATGCACAGAGAGAGAGAGAGTCAGACAGACACACACAGAATCAGACACACACACACGCACAGAGAGAGAGAGAGTCAGACACACACACACACACACTCAGAGAGGCGCGCACACACACACAGAAACAGAGTCAGACACACACACACACACACACACACACACACACACACAGACACAGACAGAGTCAGACACACACACAGAGAGTCAGTCAGTCAGACACACACACACACACAGAGAGTGAGTCACACACACACACACAGACACACGACACAGAGAGAGAGAGAGTCAGAGACACACACATAGAGACACACACACAGACAGAGTCAGACACACACACAGAGAGAAAGTCAGAAACACACACACACACACACACACAGACAGACAGAGACTGAGTTTTAAGTGTGTGTGACAGACACACACACACAGAGCAGTGTGGTTGCTAACCTGTGGGAACACAAAAGTCCTACTAATTTTTTTTTTTAAGAGTTATTTATTTTTTTCTGGGTTTCAGACAAACAGCAGCAGGAGGAGAGCAGAACCTCCGGCACAGGAGCGCGAGCGCCGCCGCCGAACACGGCCAGCCACAGCGTGCCGTTGAGCGGGTGAGCGACGGTGCGGAAGAGCTCGTGGCTGGAGTGAGTGGCCAGACCGTGGACGAACAGGCCGAGGAAGACAGCGGTCAGGATCTCACACAGAAGCACAGGCAGACCGGGCTGGGTCTCGTCTCCAGACGCGCTCAGCAGCCGCAGCAGGACGCTCACACCTGCACACACACACACACAGGTGAGTCTGGAGTCTGACGACGAGCTCGGGGGTCAGGGGTCAGAGGTCACTGTGCTGTACCAGGCCACTGCGCAGGAGAGGTGTTGGGCAGGAGGGCGTCCTCCATGCTGGCGCTCCTCGCCGGGGGCTGATGGGTGAGCAGGACGCTCTGGTAGGAGACGCCCGTGAACGGATTCACATGGCTGAGGAAACACAAGCATATTAGAATTAGGGCGTACATTTGGATTTGAACAAATCGAATGAGTTTCCATCCAAAGATTCGAATTTAACTTATGACAATAGAAGAAAAGGAATCACTCGCTACGTGATTGAACTGCTTTTGAATATTTATCTATCATACAAGATTGTGAACTTTAGTGGAGGGCATAATCATGTCACCATCCAGGTCCATCTAGAATGCTTAGATACAACAGCTTTAAGCGGGTCGCACACCGAACGAGAAACGCAGCGCCGTGCCATGTCTTTAAAACTCGAACACATTGTTTTCTATGTGTGTACGCGCACCGGCGGCGTCATTCGGCGTCAGCAACGGGACGCTGTTCAAATTCCTGCCGCGCCATCTGCATTGTTTTAGATCAAATAACATCATATTTGTCTCAAAACCGTTGTTAGTACATTATACCACTGCTGCGAAATACTGTACACATTAGTTTTACAGCCCGAATAAAATGTAAACATATAGAATTAAATGTATGATAAACGTAATCCTTTTAATCTTTTATATTTCTCTTAATCGCTAAATATTACAGTATAGGCCTATGTAACAATTGCAACAATTGTCGTCGGGTGCCACCTACTGGATATACCAGGACACAACCTTTACAACACACTTCAGGCAATGTATTGTGCGCGTATGGTGTGCGATACCTCGAGTTGTCCTAGACGTGGTGCTGCTTGTTCGGTGTACGACCCCCTTTAGAGCCAATCAGAATTACCTCCGTTCTATCAGAGTTAAATCTAAGGTTATTTGCCTCAAGCCAAAGCTTGAGTTCCTTGATGCAATTTGTTAATGTAGGCGGAGGAAACACTGAAGTTTAAGGTGTGCTACAATAAATCTGAATGTCATCTGCATAGCAGTGGAAGTTAAACCAATGGTGCTTGATTATTTCGGCAGCATATAAATGGAGAAGAGGAGCGGGCCCGAAACAGAGCCTTGAGGTACACCAGAACTGATGGATTGGTATATTGTCTTAAAATCAAAATAACGAATTTTGCCAGCACCGGTATGGAAGAGAAACGTTCCATAACAAAGTGAAGAGGGTCACCTGTAATTGTGTCCATCGCAGAGACACTGATAGATGCACGCGGAGAGAGAAGCTGCTAGCGTGTGCATCACGTAGATCTGAGACAGAAGACAGACGTGTTAGAGGAACAATCCGGACCGTAACGACACCTGGTTCATGATGAGCCGCGCTTCACCTCGTTGTTGATGATATCCGGGTGCGGAGGCGCGTCCAGAGCGGTGATGGTGTGCAGTATGTCATGCGTGAGGTTGGTCAGGTGCACTATGGGATTGGCCACCACTGTTTTGGAGCTGGCGGTCCAAGCCAGGAATAGAGGAACAGACAGGTGCTGCGGAGCGGAGATCTGCAGACCGCCGTCCTGAAGAGAAAACACATCCATAATCCACATGTGCAGGTTAGATAATGAGCAGGAGACAGACACTACGGCAGCTCGGAGAGATCGTTAGAAAAGTTCATCAGTGTCACAAACACTGGGACTCGCTGCAAGTAGCATCACAACTAAACTAAACACCATGGTAAATGTAGTAATGGCTAATATGTGCATGGTTTAACTATAGTAACTTATTTTAATATGTATAATAAATGTTCACTGCAAAAAAAAAAATATATATTTTTTGTATTTTTGTCTCGTTTTTTAGTATTAATATCTAAACATTCTTGAATCATGATGCATTTACTGTACAAGTCAAATAATTTTTGTTTTCTAAAAAAAAAAATATATAATCAAAATGTTGATTTTTTTGCTTAAAACAAACAGAAATATCTGCTAATGGGGTGAGAATAATAATCTTGTTTAGTCTTTGAATTAAAATTATTTTTCTGACCCCACTAGCAGATATTTGTACTTGTTTTAAGCAAAAACTAAGTCCAAGTCATATCGGGCCGATATTTACATTTAAAGCATTATCGGCTGATTCCGATATCGGTCTGATAATAAAGTGCATCCCTAGTTTATAATATTTTTCTTACAAACATGCATGGATTTATTATCTTTATTGTCCCTCTGGAGCCATTTAAGGCATGTTTTATTACTGATGGATTCGCTTTATTTGACTTCTTTTGGACTGTTGAACAAAAACACCAATCTACTGCCATTCTAACACTTGGAGCAAGGATCATTTTTAGTATAACACGTCTGGAAGAAGAAAGTCATATACACCTAGCATGCCTTGTGGGTGAGTAAAACATAGTTTATAATATTTTACTTACAAACATGCACATGTTCATTTTTGGGTGAACTAACCCTTTAAGATCTGATTTAAGTGATTGAATCCAAACCTGTATAACATGCATCCTAACTCTGTTACCTGCAGGGACTCCTGGAGCAGCAGAATGAGCTCCATGCGGACGGAGCCCAGTCCTCCTCCGTGAGAGCCGTGCAGGCTGCAGTAGCTCAGGAAGATACGCAGCAGCGGCTGGTTCCTCTTCAGCCACAGCCTGCGCCGGTGCTCCGCCGAGCCCCGCTCCTCCAGATCCTCCACCTGGCTCAGGTCGGTGGAGATGCCCTCGGGCAGCTGCTGGAGGAAGGGGTTGTAGCCGCAGCAGCTCTGCAGCGCCGCCACGGCTCGCTCCAGCCAGTGACACAGCTGATGCCGCAGCTTCCCTCCGTCCAGCTCGTATCCCGTGGACAGCGTCCGCAGCTCCGTGGTGAGGATCTTCAGACAGGAGCTGAACTTCAGCTGCGCGGCGAGCATGTCCTCGGTCAGCGCGGGCGAGTCGTCTGCGCCGCGGTCTAGGGCTGTCGAATATTCATACAATTTAAAATAAAAATACACACTCGAAAGGGAAAAATGGTTGAAAGTATACTTCAATTCTGAGTAGGGAATCGAAAATCAATTCCAATTATAGAATTGAATACTTAAGCAGGGTTGTACTCAAAACTAGCACAATCTTGTTTCGTAAAATACACTGTTTTGTGTTTTTTTTGTCCGTTGGTAAATTCAATGAGCACAGAATCTTTGAGAGTAAAAACAACATACACAGACAAAACCAAATTAAACCCTGCGGCTCGTGACGATACATCGATGTCCTAAAACACGAAACTGGACAGTATTTATATCATTTTTTACCTCTCAACATCCTCTGGCACATAGATATATACACATAGATGCCTCATTAGCGGCTGTTTCTATGGGCCGCGATACGTAAGGATCTATATCTATGTATATCTATCTATGTTCCAGAGCCGGATGTTGAGAATGAGTTAAAAAAAAAAAAAAATAGACGTGGTGTCCGTGACGTCACCCGTAGGTTTCTGGAGAGGTTTTTTGAAGCTCAAAGTGGGCGGAGCCGGCCGTCGCCATCCGCGTCATCCGAAATAATCGAAAATGGGCAAAAAGGCGGGAGGATGGTTGAGCTGGTTGCTGAAACCAAGCCCACCAAGCGCGACAGTGGTAACGGCAGCTACAATCCACCTGTCACTCAAGTGGCCACGCCCCCTTAATTATGCACAACTTAAATGCTTAATATAATTTAAACGGAGTAATAAAAAAAATTCACCCACCCTCACATTTGTCACGAAGGGCAAAATTTGCGATATAGACCAAAACCACTTTTTGTACCAGACTGTAAACATACTTTTTTTTGCTGTAAAGTTGTGCATGTTAACGTTAGGAGTCTTGGGATTGACCACCTCTAGTGGCGAGTCGATGAATTACAGTTTTAGTCACGTCCGTGTTGGTTTCACGAGAGAGAGCAGGAGGTTGCCACACATCAGTTTCGTGTTTTAGGACATCAATGTATCGTCACGAGCCGCAGGGTTTCATTTGGTTTTGTCTGTGATTGTTTTTTTTACACTCAAAGATTCTGTGCTCATTGACTTGCATTATATGACTGACAGACTGAGTTAGAAATCCTCATTTGTGTTCTACTGAAGAAACAAAGTCATGTACGTCTTGGATGCCTTGCAGGGGGGGTAAGCAGATAAACATCACATTTTCATTTTTAGGTGAACTATCCCTTTAAATTTGAATATTGAAATACAATTTTGAATTTAGTTTTTCAGCCATAACTACAGCCATACTGGGTGTGGACGCCGCTTCCGGAGCGCCGTCGTCTTTCTCCGGACAGATGGTCTTCATCGCCAGGCCCGATTCTTCCTCGTCCGACTCGTCTTTCTCGCTGTCCCACTTGAGCTCCAGAGCCTCGTCCTGCAGGGAGACGGACGGCTGGCTCCAGTCGAAACTCAGCACCGAGTCCGAGTGACTGACCTCTCTAGGAGACGAGAGCGAGGACACCGACTCCAAGCCGTTGAGAACCGGCCGAGACCAGTCCAGAGCCGAGACCTGGTCTTTGTGCTCGCTCAACGACTCGCAGGGCTTCGAGCGCTTCACGACCTCGGGCATTTTGGAGAGCACCTCTAAAGCCAGCATGGGGCAGCCGGCCTGTAAGTGTGCATAAGCGGCGGTGAAGAAGAGCCTCCTCTCTGTGAGGCTGATGGAGTCGACGGCGCGGCTTTCAGCGGTCAGACCCGCTTTAGCTTTATCTGAGGAGCCGAAGTGACGGCGCAGCAGCAGCGGGTGCGTGCGGAGGTAGGTGTAGAAGTTAAAAACATCAGGACTACAGGGAGATGATCCGGTTCCTGAAAGAGATCGAGACCGGTCAGTAACACACGAGGAGGTAAGGAAACAAAAATCTTAGTTTAGTTAGTTGGGGTCTGAAAGACACAGTAGAGCTGGGCGGTATATATCGAGCTTGTACGATATATCGATTTTTAACGATACGGTATGATACCATTAATATCGATATTAGTGATCGACCGATATTGATTTTTTATAACCGATACCGATACCAATTATTTTTATGTACCCGATAACCGATATGCAGAACCGATATTTAATTACTTTTTTTTTTTTTTTGATATACGATTATGGTAAAATGCTTAAATATAAAAAAAATAAAATAAAATTTAAACCGATATCCGATTATGGTAAAATGCTTAAATATCGGTAAACTGATATATCGGTCGATCTCTAACCGATATACAGTATTTTGATACGATACGAATATCTAGTGAGGACACAGACTGAGCCGCAGCGGAGAAAGTGCATAATAGAGTTTGTTCTAAACATATATGATGCGTTTAAAAAAACTGGTAACGGTTTGAGTTTAAAGCGGCTCGGACAGAGAAGCTACTCGCGCTGTTTTCCTAAACGCATAACTTATATTTCACAGGTATATTCTCCATCTGTACATGTTAGAAATATTTCCATTGTGCTTCAGAAGCGCACGAGATTCTCCGCTAAACTTCACAGACTTCGAGCGCCGAACAGACGAATATACGAATAATAAAATATACATGTTGATGAAATATTTGTAGCTGGACAATAAATGTGACGTATGTAGAATTTTAGTGTATTTGTTTGATAGCACTTACTGTAACGGGGAACTCAAAATAGCCTTTTACTCAATTAGTTATTATTTAAAATATTAGTTTATTAAATTTAACTTATGCCTTATTTTTGTTTTTAGATTGCAATTTGATTTTAACCCTTTTTTGCACATAATATGTGACCCTGGACCACAAAAAAACTGTCATAATGGTGATTTTTATGAAATTGAGATTTATGCATCATTTATGCATCGCCCGAAAGCTGGATAAATAATATTTCCATTGATGTATGGTTTGGACAATATTTGTAAATCTGGAATCTGAGGGTGCAAAAAAAATCTAAATATTGAGAAAATCATCTTTAAAGTTGTTCAAATAAAGTTCTTAGCAATGCATATTAATAATCAATAATTAAGTTTTGATATATTAACGGTACAAATATCTTCATGGAACATGATCTTAATATCCTAATTATTTATGGCATAAAATAAAAATTATAATATTAAAACTAAATATTCCTGTGCTGCTTATGACTGCTTTTGTGCTCCAGGGTCATATTTTACTACTTTCTTATTACAACAACAGTCAACTGAAGATCAAATCAGCTGCAGTTGCAGTTTTAAGTCTCAGATTAAGATTAAGTCTCATCTCTCACCTTCATGAGACGTGTCTGTGTTGGGCTCGAGCAGCGTGTTCAAAGCCCTGCTGTAGTCATTTAAGACCCAGTACGCCATGCTGCGTAAGAAAGGGTCCTGATGGGCCGCGATCTGCTGGTCCTGACCCAACACGTGCCTCTGCAGGATTCGCTTGTAGCTGCAGGACATCTCGAACTCAGACTCGTACAGCCGACAGACCACCAGAGCCAGCTGAAGGTCCTGCATCTTCTCTATACAGACCTGACCGAGCGAGTAAAACCCAAACACAGATCGTGAGAAGAGCATCAGCCGTTTACGCTTATCCTATCCTTCTAGAGAAGTCACGGCGATCTTGTTTCAGCAGATAGTGACAGAGGAAGAATATAAACAGGTCTACCTCAACAGCATCTTTCAGGGATCCAGCCAGCAGAAAGAAAGCCGCAGAATGCTGGAAACGCTGCTTTCCGAGCAGAGAGAACGCGTTCTTTAGCGCTGCCTTCCTCCAGCGGTCTTCACTGAAGTTATTGCTGAAGAACGCCGTCATCTTCACGTTATGTTGGGACCTTCAACACACAGGAGCTCTCAGTGGACTGTGTGTGTGTGTGTGTGTGTGTGTGTGTGTGTGTGTGTGTGTGTGTGTGTGTGTGTGTGTGTGTGTGAGAGAGCGTGTGTGTGTGTGTGTGTGTGAGAGAGCGTGTGTGTGTGTGTGTGTGTGTGTGAGAGAGCGTGTGTGTGAGAGCGTGTGTGTGTGTGTGTGTGTGTGTGTGTGAGAGAGCGTGTGTGTGTGTGTGTGTGAGTGAGAGCGTGTGTGTGTGTGTGTGTGTGTGAGAGCGTGTGTGTGTGTGTGTGAGAGAGCGTGTGTGTGTGTGTGTGTGAGAGCGTGTGTGTGAGCGTGAGCGTGTGTGTGTGTGTGTGTGTGAGAGAGTGTGTGTGAGAGCGAGTGTGTGTGTGTGTGTGTGTGTGTGTGTGTGTGTGTGAGAGAGCGTGTGTGAGAGAGAGAGAGCGTGTGTGTGTGTGAGAGCGAGTGAATGTGTGTGTGTGTGTGTGTGTGTGTGTGTGTGTGTGTGTGTGAGAGAGTGCGTGTGAGAGTGTGTGTGTGTGTGTGTGTGTGTGAGAGAGTGCGTCTGTGCGAGTGTGTGTGCGAGTGTGCAAGGCGTGTGTGTGTGAGTGAGTGAGTGAGTGTGTGTGTGTGTGTGAGTGAGTGAGTGTGTGAGAAAGAGAGCGTGTGTGTGTGTGTGTGTGTGTGTGTGTGAGTGAGTGTGTGAGAAAGAGAGCATGTGTGTGTGTGTGTGTGTGTGTGTGTGAGAGTGAGAAAGAGAGCGTGTGTGTGTGTGTTGTGTGTGTGTGCGTGTGTGCGAGTTACCTGTACAGTCCCCAGACCACAGCTTTCTTCTTCATGGCCAGATAAAACAAGGCTGCGTCTAAAGGGTCGTTGTTTCTCTGATAAGCAGCTTTTGCTACCTGGTAGGACACACACACAAAAAAACACAAAATCATTTAATCATTGCAGTTAATAGTGTTCGTAACTAACTTTACTGTACATTTCTGCCACAGTCACCACTAATAACCAACTCCTAAATATAATGTAGAAACTTAATATTTTCTGTAAAGCTGCTTTTCAACGATTTGTATTGCGCAATACAAATACACATTAATTGAATTGAAGAAAAGCTATTCAGTAACTGTTTTCGGACAGCCACAGACTCATGCAGAAGAATCCAGGGAACGCTCCCAGATGCATACGGTGCTTGACCTCTAATAACTCCACAGCAGAATGCATGCAACTCAACACAGTAAAACACGAATCTGTGCTTTATTTACTCCAATATCCTGGATTATTATACATCCTGCCAACTGTGGCTAAATCTACTCATCGTCTATGGAACCAGATTCCCGTCTAAAGTATTGCAGTCACGGATAAAAAAAAATATCAAGCGTGAAAAAAACATTTAAAAACGCAAGTTAATATATATTGCACAAGATTTAAACATGAAAGCAATATTTTCAGAATAGCACGGATAGAAAAATAATTACAAAAAAATCAATAACGCATTTTTTAAATAATAAGCATGAATCAAAACTTAACACATTTGAAATCATTTGCACAAAATTATCTGACTTGCACACAACATAATTTTTTCTGCTCATATTTGTATTTTTGTATGCTTATGCTGTTTTTCCCCTCGCTCTTGTTTCCTCAATCTGCGCTTAAATGTTGCGGTTAGAGGTTCATGTAAATAGGGCGGGTTTAAGCGTCATCATTGGTCCACTAGTTTTTGATTGACAGCTATATTTTTACTTGCGTTTTTAAATGTTGTTGTTTTTTTATCAATGACTGCAATACTTTAGGATGGGAATCGGATCCCATAATCGTCATCTAACATGTGCTCAGCTTGGTCAAACCTTCTCAATGCATCTGCGAAGCTTATTGGTGCTCCTGAGCCACCAGCCCACGCCCATGGCTCTGAGCTCGGGCCACGACGGCTCTCCTTTCTGCAGCGCCGGAAGCATGTTGAGCAGCTCCTCTTCCGCCTCCGAGTGGAACGCCCAGGTGTAGTGACAGGTGGACAGTCCTGTAGACCAGCAGCACCTGAGTTACTGAGCTCAAAATCCACAGAACACATCACAGCTGAGGCATTGCACTCGAGGCACACGTTTTACCAGTGCATGCATATCACTGGGAAATCGAACCCATGACCTTGGCGGCATTCTCTAGAAATCTGAAGGCTTGCCGTACCTTGACAGAGCAGCGGAGCGCGATGAGCCGGAGGCAGAGACGTGAGGAGGAAGGTGTGCAGACGAACGGCCAGCAGGAACTTCAGCCCACATTCATCCAGCGTCTCTCCACCTGAGGAAAGGTGTATCACGTCATAACCAGGGCTGTAAATCCATTACAATGAGATATACGTGCACAAAACCAGTCATAAGGGTCAATAAATCATATTTCCATTGATGTATGGTTTGGACAATATTTGAGAATCTGAAGGGTGCAAAAAATCTAAATATTGAGAAAATCATCTTTAAAGTTGTTCAAATTAAGTTCTTAGCAATGCATATTACTAATCAAAAATTAAGTTTTGATATATTTACGGTAGGAATATCTTCATGGAACATGATCTTAATATCTAATGATTTTTGTCATAAAAGAACAATTATAATTTTGAGCCATACAATGTATTGTTGACTATTGCTACAAATATAGCTGTGCTGCTTATGACTGCGTCTGTGCTGCAGGGACACGTATTGCATGCGATATTCATGCGCATCTCGTCAGTAAAGCATGCGACAGTGAACGTCATATTGTGTAGCTTGTCAGTGAACTACGGCTCTGTGGTTTAAATGCCGCTTCATCTGAAAGCACGTGATGGAGATTTACTACTAATCACAGAATCGGCTTTACTGACGACATGCGCATGAATATCGCATGCAATATATTATCGTGCAGCCATAAATAACATATTTCATCTACTCAATAGCTTGTAGTCATGTTTAGTGTATTCCTATTATACGTTTGTGTACTACTTGTTATTTTTATTAGTAATTGTAATTTATAAAAGGACACTTGTCCCTTCCTAGGGACAAGTGTTGTGAATTAGCTTTGGCTATAAGCGCGCACGCACACACACACACATCTCTCTCTCTCTCTCTCAGACACACACACACACACACTCTCTCTCACACACACAGACAGACAGACACACACACATACACACAAGCACACACACACAGACAGACAGACAGACACACACACACTCTCACACACACACAGACAGACAGACACACACACTCTCTCTCTCACACACACACACACACACAGACAGACAGACAGACAGACAGACACACACACACACACACACACACACACACACGACACACACACACAGACACACACACACTCTCTCGCATACACACACACACAAGCACACTCACACACAGAGACAGACAGACAGACACACACACTCTCTCTCTCACACACACACACACACACACACAGACAGACACACACACTCTCACACACACTCACTACACACACACTCTCACACACACAGACAGACAGACAGACAGACACACACACACACACACACACACACACACACACACACAGACAGACACACACACTCTCACACACACACAGACAGACAGACAGACAGACAGACAGACAGACAGACACACACACACTACATGCATGGGATGACTGATTTCAGTTTCATCTATGTTTAGTGTATCTGTCCCAAACAAATAAAACATAAAAAAATATATAATAATTATACAATGTGGCAATTAATAAATCTAATCACATTAATCATACATCAAATGATAATTTAAAGCCATTGTTGTTACTGAAAAAGCATAAGTATAAATAAAAAAAGTTTTATCAATAAAAGGTTCCCAAATAAACAAAAAAATGATGTGGAATATTTTTTTATCATGTAAGATCAAAATGCATGCAGTAGAGGGTTAATGGCTAAATGAATGTTTGGAAATGTTTCCTACCGACACACTACAGCAAAAGACAGAAATACCATAACCAGAAAGCTGCAATTACCCCAGTGAAAGACACTGACCTTGGCCTTTCCCTTGGCTTTCTCCAATATCGGTGCTGGTGGAAGCGATGGTGTCCGCTAAAGCCATCAGAGACATCTGCTCCATCCGCGTCATGCCCGGCAGGCTGGAGTGAAGCAGGTGTCCCGATAGCACCTGTGCATGTTCGGATCCGAAAAACGTCGGGCTGTACTTCGACAGATCGATGACTTTAGCGTTTGCATCCTCCTCATCGCCATCAAAAGGGTCCAAGTCATCAACGCCGGCGGCCTGGAAGAGCTGCTCGTAAGCGTCGCTTCGGCCGTGAGCGCTCACGCTCTCCGGTTCTTGGGCACTCGGAGCCGTCTCCTCGTCGGCGGCTAACAGCGCGTATAAAGGCAGCGGCGGGATGGAGTCGATCTCGGTGTAGTCTGAGCTCTCGGCTTTGCTGAACATCTTGGGATCTCGCGCGGTGCTTCCGCTGGCGCTGATGGTGAGCGAGCGCAGACGCCGCTCCTGGTTGATCGTAGCGTCCTTCATAGACACGATCTCCCCAGCAATGCACTTCACCAGATGGGACAGGATTGCTTTAGCTCGTCGCACCTTCCCGAGGTCCATGAGCTCCAGCAGCTGCACTGGATGATACTGGGGAAGAGTAGGGAACAGGTGATAGGCTGCTTCAAACAACCCAGAATCCTCCATCTCGGCCGGGAGGTCGTACACGGTTCTCTTTCCACTCAGTTTCTGAGCCAAACTAGTCATGGATCTGCTGAGGGTCTTTTTAGTAGGATTCGGACTGAGTCCCTCCTGTTTAAGCGACGTCATGCTACCACTAAGCGACGGTTTGACCGGCTGCCATTGGGAGTAGACGTGCATTTCGCAATCCATCCCGACTACTAAGATGCCATCTCGCACCCAAGATAGAGAGACGGGAATGGGTGGCGAACCTTCAACCGATGACACCAGGTCCACCACTCGGAGAAGCACCAATCTGGAGCAGCTCTGCTCTTTACTGCAGAGTCCCAGATCTGGAGGCTTTCCGGAAAGCATCCCGTACATGTAAAGTTTGGATCCTAGCCCCACTGTTAATACGTGAGAGCCGTCTTCTCTGGAAACCCAGTCCAAGTGGACCTGCCTGCCGTTACTCAGGCTTTTATCGCTGTAGACTTTAAGCGTCTGCTCCAGAATCCACTGAGAGCCGCCGGTGGAGTCGCACTGGAAGATGCTGATGTTCATGATGGGTTCGTGGTTCCGGTGCGCGACTGCGACTCGGCTGGTGTGACAGCAGCTGAGACCCATGAGCTGACCGGACACGCTCAGAGCGCTGCTGCTGACCAGGCCCTCCTCCACCAGCAGAGGCCATTCCTCCCAGACGTATGACCGGTCAGCAGAGCCGTCGGGGTCAGAGACGGCGCTGCACCTCCAGAACCGGACGGATCCGTCTGAGCAAGACGTGGCCAGCAGATACGGAGAGCGTCCGGCCGGCTGCAGAGACGAGGCGCTCAGATGACCTGCAAGCAAAGGTTGATGTTCGTTAGGGACGGGCGATACGGGCTTAAAAATATATATCACGATCATTTCTGGCATTTGTGATCCTGGAGCACAAAATCAACCATAAGCAGCACAGTTGTAGCAATAGCCAACAATACATTGTACGGGTCACAATTATAGATTTTTATATAATTATACAGAATGAGTGTGTGTGTGTGTTGTGTGTGGGTGTGTGTGTGTGTGTTGGTGTGAATGTTAGAATGTTGTTTGTGTGTTGGTGTGTGTGTGTGTTGGTGTGTGTGTGTGTGTGTGTGTGTGTGGTGTGTACGTGTGTGTGTGTTGGTGTGGATGTGTGTCGGTGTGTGTGTGTGTGTGTGTGTGTGTGTGTGTGTGTGTGTGTGTGTGTGTGTGTGTGTGTGTGTGTGTGTGTGTGTTGGTGTGGATGTGTGTTGGTGTGTGTGTGTGTGTGTGTGTGTGTGGATGTCAGAGTGTTGTTTGTCTATTGGTGAGTATGTTAGTGAGTGCGCGTGCGTGCGTGTGTGTTGGTGTGTGTGTGTGTGTGTGTGTGTGTGTGTGTGTGTGTGTGAGTGTGTGTGTGGATGTGTGTTGGTGTGTGTGTGTGTGTGTGTGTGTGTGTGTGTGTGTGTGTGTGTGTGTGTGTGTGTGTGCGTGTGTGTGAGTGTTTGTGCGTGTGTGCGTGTGTCAGAGTGTGGTGTGTGTGTTCTTGTAATATTGTAATATATAAAATAATCAAGTTTTTGGAGTTAATCATGCTGTGGTAATTAGTTAATTATTTTACACTTTAAAATGTTCTTTTAATGTTGTATGAAGGTTGAAGGGAGAATAGAATAGCATCACCTCATCATACCTAGTTTTTGATCAAGTGTATTATATTGTGTTTTTCACAGTTTAGGTTCCACAAAGCGTCATGGAGCGTTTTTAAAAAAGGTGGATAAACAAGCATAACGGGAATAATCAGAGCATCATGCAGCACTGACGGATCTCATCATCAAAGGTACACAGAGGTGTTCTTGGTCACCTGCAGCAGGTGATACACGTATGACTTCCACGCCCGGCGGCAGATCCAGCTCCTGGCTGAAGACTTTGGTGTTGGTCAGAGCGAGGCGGCAGGCGCTCTGGAGGTTACCCGTCTTCAGTTTGGGTCTCGGGGATGGTGGCGAGCCGGCCGTCTCAAAGTTAAACATCGATGGAGACACGGTCTCTCTGTCTGGAGTTTGAGTTTGCTCTGAAAGAACGACACAAATCTGAAGTTCAGCTGACAGAAAGACTCAAATATAACGACTGCATGCATAATATCTCATCGAAATGCAATTATGTGCTGTTTTTCCTTTACAGGTGACATCATAATTAGTGGTTGGCTTTATATGGATTTTTTGATGCTGATAAATTTACTTATATCACATTATTTAATTTAAAGATAGCAAAAACACATGCATAACAATCGCTGAAATATTTTTTTATTTATTTGCCATATTATAATATTTAAAAAATTATATAATTTCAACTTTATATAAAAAAAATCTGTAAAATAAAATTATTTCAATGCAATTTCTTGATACTTGAAAGTATTTTTAACAAATAAAGAAATTGTAAAAAAATATGAATAAAAACATGTAAATAACAGTAATCTGGGAAGCTGTAGCATTAGAGCCGATATATCGGCCAGTAATCTTTCCTAATTTAGCCGATATATCGGTCAACCACTAATCATAATCATTAAAGCAGTGCTCATTAGGGCTGTCAATTACAATTTTGTACTTAAATATGATCAATATTAGAATTATATTCTAATTTAAAAGGCATAATTGCAGTTATAGGGAAACAAGCTTTTGTCTTCTCTCCGGAGGGCGCATCGAGCAAAATATTACTAATGCACGTTTCTGCAAAGCAATAAAATAACACGAATATCTTTTGAAAATAGTGCATAATAATGTTTAAATCTCTTTAAGTTGCTTAAACAATTCTAAACAACAGCATCATGGATATATGTATAGTTTAATACTAAGGACCAAAAACCAATCTCTTTTTTTATTTAAAAACATGGAACAATAAAGTCTCAAGACATGATTTTTAAAAGTTAAACTTGCATTAATTGTACATGCTTTCTAAACATGCATCTCTCTCTCGTGTGACGTCTCTCTAGAATATGTGTTCTGTGTGAACGGCTTGGGTTCAGTTCTGACGTAAACATCATCCTCTCTGCATTGTTCTGTAATATTTTGTATGATTTTTAATTCTATGAATATTCGAAATGCACTTTTTTTGACAGCCCTAGTGCTCGTGCTGTTCTTTAGGCTTCGTTTGATCAAACTTGCACTCATGTCTGACCCCAATCTGGCACTTTTCACCGTCCAATCAAGTGTGTCACATTAGAAGAATATATATTAGTTGTCTGTTCGGGTGGGGGATTGTTTAATATCAAACCGAACCTCTGTTAATTATCTTGGATGCATCCTTGACAATGACTTAAGTGGTGTAAGTATGGCTATGTTAATGCTAGAACCACATTTCTTCCCAGACATGTTAGTTTTCTTGATAAACAGCTTATGAAATTACTTGCATGCATGTCATTATGATTCTGCATGTATTTCTTGGATGTCTGATCCGTCTCGTGGTTGGTTGGATAAGTTATCTCAGAATAAATTGCTAAGTTAGTGTCAGGGTTTAGTCGATTTACACATGTGGAGGTTTCCCATTTTAAGTGTCTCGATTGGTTACCTATCGAAAGTAGACTAGAATATATTAAATAAATTAAAAATGATACATAAAATGATCAATAATAGAGCTCCTTCCTATTTTAATGCACAGTTAATGAGCAGCATTGTTATAGAACTAGGCAAAGTCTTATGGATATTACATTATGTCTTTTAAAACTAAGTATGGTTGTAGGTCTTTTAGATATTCTGGGGCACTTTAGTGGAATAAACTACCTCTGGATATTAAATATATTTCAAGTATGGTTAGTTTTAGTTTAAGAACTAAACGTTGGCTTTTAAGTAGGTTGATGAATTTGTATTATGTATATGGTTATTCGTGACTAAAGTTTTATTGTAATTTTTGTATTTAAATGCAGTGTCGGTGTATCTGTTATCACGAGTGGAGATTGTGCTTTACATCAAGGACCACGATGGAAATAAGTTTTATTTTAAACTTTGTGTCGAATTAAGTGTATGCACTACATTTTTTGTCAAATAAAAAGAAATGAAAGATAAAGCAGGGATCCTCAAATCTGGCGCACTCCTGCAGAGTTTAGCTCTAAGCCTAATCAAACACACCTGAGCGTGCTAATCAGCGTCTGCTTAGACAATCACAGGTAGGTGAGTTTGATCAGGGTCGGAGCTAAACAGGGAAAGATTTGAGGAACTCTGTTATAAAGCATAAGATCCATTACAAACCCATAACGACGGGAACGGCGTCCAGCTGTAGATGCCACATGTGCAGCATTGACCTGCCGCTCTCCGTGATCTCCAGCACCACCAAGAAGAAGCGAGCGGAGAACAGCGTCCGGCTGGGAACTGAACAGAGCACAAGCCTTCATGACACCGCACAGAACACAACCAACACTATCAGAGACAATGAGATTCTACCAGAATCCTGCAGGTAATCGTCTGCTTTCTCGCTTCCCAAGATCAGGTCCTCCTCGAAGACGTGCAGCAGCTGCGTCTCTTTCCCCTGCTGAACAAACAGAGACGTGAGCGCCGAGCACTCTGGGACATCACTCTTGTGAAGCTATCAGCAGGTGCGAATGTTAGTTTTAGGGGATCTTATACTCGCGGCTGGTAAAAGTCTCCAGCTATCAGCAGGTGTGGTGAATGTTAGTTTTAGGGGATCTTATACTCGTGGCTGGTAAAAGTCTCCAGCTATCAGCAGGTGTGGTGAATGTTAGTTTTAGGGGATCTTATACTCGCGGCTGGTAAAAGTCTCCAGCTATCAGCAGGTGCGGTGAATGTTAGTTTTAGGGGATCTTATACTCGCGGCTGGTAAAAGTCTCCAGTTATCAGCAGGTGTGGTGAATGTTAGTTTTAGGGGATCTTATACTCGCCGGGTAACAGTCTCCAGAGCAGGGTGTGGTGCTTAGTTTTAGGGGAGATCTCCAGTTATCGCAAGTGTGGTGAATGTTAGTTTTAGGGGATCTTATACTCGCGGCTGGTAAAAGTCTCCAGCTATCAGCAGGTGCGGTGAATGGTACTTATACTCGCGGCTGGTAAAAGTCTCCAGCTATCAGCAGGTGTGGTGAATGTTAGTTTTAGGGGATCTTATACTCGCGGCTGGTAAAAGTCTCCAGCTATCAGCAGGTGTGGTGAATGTTAGTTTTAGGGGATCTTATACTCGCGGCTGGTAAAAGTCTCCAGCTATCAGCAGGTGATCTTGACGCGGGGATCTTATAGCTCGCGGCTGGTAAAAGTCTCCAGCTATCAGCTCGCGGCTGGTAAAAGTCTCCAGCTATCAGTGTGGTGAATGTTAGTTTTAGGGATCTTATACTCGCGGCTGGTAAAAGTCTCCAGCTATCAGCAGGTCGCGGCTGGTAAAAGTCTCCAGCTATCAGCAGGTGTGGTGAATGTTAGTTTTAGGAGATCTTATCAGCAGGTGTGGTGAATGTTAGTTTTAGTCTTATCTCGCGGCTGGTAAAAGTCTCCAGCTATCAGCAGGTGTGGTGAATGTTAGTTTTAGGGGATCTTATACTCGCGGCTGGTAAAAGTCTCCAGCTATCAGCAGGTGTGGTGAATGTTAGTTTTAGGGGATCTTATACGTACAAAGTCTGTGATGGCATCGAGCTCAATGATGCAGCCTGGTCTGGCCGTCGACTGCTGGCTGATGATGTTAAACACCTCTCCAACATATTTCTGCAGGAAAAACACATTACAGATAAGCAGGACTCTACTATTTGTTCGACTGGTATAACCGCCAGGCTCATTCTTACAGAGATGTCGGGGTTGGAGAGTTCACTCAGGAGTTTTTTGGCCTCGATGATGGCCTGATAGAGCCTCAGCGAGTGACCGTCACTGGCGATGAAGCAGGCGCTGGGTGAGTTTCCATACACACCTTGGGGAAGAAAATTAAATATGATTAAACTAACAGCATCATCCAATCAGCTGCAAGCTGACAGGCGCGAGGCTACACGTGATAAGCAGACTATAATATCATTCTTATGAGAGTTCACTCAGGAATGATGGCCTGATAGAGCCTTGTTTGATGAATATCCACAGCATGCTTTCGGATTATTCATCTCATGTTTATGAATAATCGCACGCAAGAGAGTCGGTTCTCTCCTGTAAATATTTCCCGCTCGCTCATTAAAAATATCACCGATAATCTGCACACATATTTATACTAGAAAACAAGACAGAGACACCAGGTAAGAGAATAATTTTTTCTCAAGCGTTCCTCACCGAGGCAGTTGCTGGGGATGAGCGCGGGCAGCCAGGCCACGTTCGAGAAGGCGGAGGCGTGCAGAGAGTTGATCCTGGCCAGCTCCGACACGCCGCCCGAGAACGACAGCGGCCCCACCGGATCCACCCGCCACAGGATCAGCTCGCTGTAGATGGCGTTGGGGTCCTGCGAGACTCCGCCGGACGCGGTCCTGCTCCTGCGGGCCGGGGCGGTCAGAGCGGCGGGTGTCCGCAGGGCGTTGTGGTGCGAGGTGGTCAGCAGCAGCGGCAGCAGAGAGTGGCAGGCCAGATCGTTGAGGTGGAAGCGATGACCGCAGTACCGTGACTTGTGAGAGACGCTGAGCACCGTGGAGAAGGCCGAGTCCTCGGCGAAGCTGACGGCCCACTGGTTGAGCGAGCCGTCGGCGTGTTTGGAGATCATCAGGACGCTGGGGGTGAAGATGCTGAGCCGCAGGCTGTTGCCCAAGGCGGGTTTGTTCTGGCTCTGTCCGATCAGAGCGGAGGAGGACGAGTGCGGCAGGCCCGCGGGACGCTGACGGCCGTGCTGGATGGCCAGGTCCACGTTTCTGTTGCAGGCGTACATGACCACGCTGCGGCTGAGAGAGTTGGCGTCGTCGGTGGGGAAAGCCACGGGAATCCTGGACACGAAAGAAACCTGGGAACAGAAAGAACTCTTCAGAGATGAAGATCAAAAAAGGAGGAAAATCTGAACACGCCCACAGGCCACGCCCACACACACATACAGGCCACGCCCACACACACATACAAGTCACGCCCACCGGCCACGCCCACAAATCACGCCCCCAAGCCACGCCCCCAACTCTTATAATTAAAATATATATTTTAGCACATTAAAAGATTTAAAGTATTTTAATATATTATAGTAAAGTACATAGAATTGTTGTTATTATTAAAGTACCAGCCTAAAGTTTGGAAACATTACCATTATTAATGATTTTGAAATAAATATATTTTGCTCAACGAAGCTGAATTTATTCGATTAAAATAAATAAAAATGCAATGTAATGTTTTTTATAAAATGTAATGTTATTGCTTTGATGCAAAGCATAATTTCTTCATAATTTCTCCAGTTTTCAGTGTCACATGATATTTTAGAAATCATTACAAATTAATATATATGTGATTATTATCAATGTTTAAAATAATTTTGCTGCTTCATATTTTGTGTGGATGTGGTGATATTTCAGGATATGTTTGATCAAGTTTAATGAACAGCATTTATTTGCATTTATCAAATATATTAATTAAATATATTAATGCATTTATTAAATAGAAATCATTTTAAATGTCTTCTCACTTTTTAACACTCATGCATGATGAATACAATTATTAATTTCTCTCTCTTCTTTAAATCTTATTTAAATGTTTGAGGTATCATTGTTTCCACAAAAATATTAATCAGCAAAACTATTTTCAACATTGATAATAATGAGAAATCAGCATATTAGAATGATTTCTGAAGATCATGTGACACTGAAATTAATAACAGATTTATAAAAGTTTCTGATGACGAATGTTGCAAATTAAAGCGGCTCGAACCAATCAGCAAGCAGCATACATGAGCATTATATAATTACATCACAACTGTTTTATAACAGCACCAGCAATCTCGAATTATCACCGCCATTCATGAAACCTCACCGGGTCGAGTAACGAGCTTCAGCGCTGATTCTGGTGCTTTGAAACATCTGAACGTTTATAAATCTCCTGCAGATGGCGCCGCGAGCTCGTGCAGCGCTCTCAGGATCATTAAGTCCATGCTTTATTACCATGTTTATTTAGGTAATAGCTCAAGGCCATTAGCGTGATTTCAATCATCATGCATTACCCAACACATGGGTCGAATCACATGAGTCGTCCCTCAGCGGTCAGAAAATACGTAAATCTGTTAATCACATCCCTGGATGAGAGATCATTAGGGCTGCCCTCGACTAAAGAGGTGTCTGGTCGACTAGTAGCCGTTCACTTCAAGCATTAGTCGACTTATAACCCGTTTAAATCAAAATAACGTGCCTTTAAAGGGTTAGTTCACCCCATAATGACAATTGTGTCATTCTGTCAAAAGAAGTCACCTGCCACAGCATTAATGTGAATGCATTTAGTCATTGATCAGATTGTGTATGTGACCCGCACTGCCAAAATGAGTGTGAATGCACACGGTCTAATTATGAGCTCATTAAGCCCTCGTCTAACGATGCTCCAAACAGTAATTAAACATCTAAAATCATCTTTATTTGTATGTTTTCTGAGAGGAGCAGCTGCTTCTCAAGTTGTAGGTTTATTGTTGCAAAGTGCAGCATTCCAGCTTTATGAATATTAATATTGAAATCTGGATGATATGAGTCCAAACCAGTGAAATATGATGCTGATGAAAACAGAACAATCACAAAACATGTGCATAAGACTTATTGAGAAATATATCTTGGGGAGATTCTCACAAACATAATCTGTAATGTCTTAATGAACGATTAGTTAATGTTTGGGGAAAATCTGATGTGTAATATTATATTATATCCATGCATTACAGTAGATCTCAATATAGATCTGTCTGTTAATCACATTCACTCGCTGCTCTTGATTAAACTACTGCTTATTTGCATCTTTACTCCTATCTTTAATAACAAAGGTCACATAAAAATTGCTATATTGTGATTAAATATTAATAAGAAAAGAACTGGAGGAAAATATAAAAAGTGATTTAAACTTGATTTATCTCCAAATCAACTCCATCGCCTTCAAACGTAATTATTTTTTGCCTGATTTGAATAAGTCATATTTTGAAGGTATTTTAATGGAGAATGTGAAAATAAAAAAACATCATATTTGAAAATGTGCTCATTCCGACTCATTTTGCCAGCACAGGTCACATACGTGACCCTGGAGCATAAAACCAGTCATAAGGGTCTATTTTATGAAATTGAGATTTATGCATCATCTGAACGCTGAATAAATAATATTTCCAATGATGTATGGTTTGGACAATATTTGTAAATCTGGAATCTGAGGATGCAAAAAAATCTAAATATTGAGAAAATCATCTTTAAAGTTGTTCAAATGAATTCTTAGCAATGCATATTACTAATCAAAAATTAAGTTTTGATATTTACGGTAGAAAATTTACTAAATATCTTCATGGAACATGATCTTAATATCCTAATGATTTTTGGCATATTTGTTTTTTTATAATTTTGACCGATACAATGTATTTTTGTCTTTCTACACGTAAACCCCAGCGACTTAAGACTGGTTTTGTGCTCCAGGCTCACACATATGCAGATGGCATGCGGTAGCGAAGGAGAAATGTGTGGTTAACAGTGTTTTTCTAGGCCTAATTTGAGGAAGCACAAACTCTCTCAGTGTCTTTACCTGCGCCTGTCGGAACATGCCGGGCTGGTACTCGTCCAGCCAGTCGATGTGCCACACCAGCAGCGAGCCGTCTATCGGATGGATGCTAAACAGCATGTCTGCTGCTCTGTTCCAGTCTCCCAGCAGCACATCCACCTGATGATCCACCGCCGCCGCAGCATCAGCACCACTGCCCTCCTCCTCAGCATCTGCTCAGAACAGACAGACTTCAGCTTCGTATGATCCCTATGCTGTTCACACAGGCCTGTTACTGTAGAAATGCCACCAATAAAACAGCAAACACAGACAGTGACTTATTTTTTTAAGTAGAACAAGATTTTTAGCTAAAACCGTGGTCCTTGGTGATTCATATAATGCAAGTCAATGGTTACCGGCAAAAAAAAAGTTATACCATTGATCATAACATCTACGTTCCTGGTTAGAACATGTCGGCATTAAGGGTTCTGCTTTGGAGTGGTTCCGGTCCTATCTAGCTGATGACTTGATGGCTTTGTTTCCTCACTAGCTCCGTTCCACTTGGAGTCCCTCAAGGCTCGATCCTTGACCCTATGCTGTTTCCCTGCATATGCTCCTATTATGGTCTATTCTCAGGATATATAATATTTATTTACGCTGTTATGTTACACTAATTGATCTGCCACTGAAACAGGAACAAGCCAGTTCTTTGCAACTTCTTTTTGATTGCCTCAGAGACATTAATTACTTAAATGAGAGCATGACTGAAATTATGATATTTGGTCCAAATTGTACCAACACTGATCTGTGCCCAGATCTACAAGTTACTGAATCAAAACTCCTGACAGTCACAGCGAGTGCAAATGAGCGGAGATATCGGCGTATCTGATCCGGTGATGATTGAACCGATCCGGCTCCGGTTCCTCCAGAAACACTTCGACTCGGACCGAAGTGAACCGAGAGCTTGAAACGAAGGGTGAAATTAATGCTTTTATGGTTCATGTAAAAAGCTGAGCTGATGAAGACTAGTTTATGGACTTTATATGCTGTAAAGTGTAAAACATCCATGTTTCACATTATCATTGGCTGTTTTGATAATATAACTGCGTATATGTGATGTCATAGTGTGATTAATTAATTGAATCAGTTCATTGAAACGAATTAACCGATTGTTAAATGGACCAGAATCAGATTTACACATGAGTCACTGAATTACAGATAATAATAATGAATAATTTCTTGCACAGAGCGATCTTTTCACTTCATAAGACCTCGATATATCGTAAGGAGCCAGGAGGATTCATATTGCTTGATATGTTTTGTTATTCTCAAAGACAGGCAGCGGCTGACTTACATTATATTTAATAAATCACCAAAGAGCACGATTTCAGCTAAAAATCAATTTAATGTTCTACTGAAGAAAAAGAGTCACCTACATCTTGGATGGCCTGAGAGTTAATAAATTAACAGCAAATGTATTTTTTATATATATATTTTTGTAAACACATCTCTTCCGTCTTTATTTGACCCTTCTGACGAGTCGACAGCCTCCCCTATCATCATCATCATCATCCCCCCGTCCTTCACCCGGCGGCGGTGGGTGTGTGAGAGAGCAGGGGCGCTGAAACAGCACGTGATGAGGCACACCTGAACCCCATCACCGCCGCTGTTAAACGCCGAGCGTGCTTCTCCTCGAGAGACCGGTCTGTTCCCCGTGCATGCACGCTGCTGTCCAGGAGGGGACGTAGAGGGATCCTGCGCTGCCAGAGCCGCCGGACACACGGTCCGGACGACAACAGCACACGCGATACGGCTGAGAGGCCAGGACGCGTATCCCGAGAGAGCGGCGTGGGTCAGGAGGACGAAGCCGACGCCCCTCGAGCCGCCAGACTCCGCCCCTTCCTTCAACCCCTCCTTCTGAACACAGCCCCTCCTTCACTAACCCCGCAGCACGACGAGGACACCAGATGCACTGTTTATATTGGACTTTTTATTATTTACGTTGAATAAAAGCCTCTCCGAGGCCTGACGCCACGCCCACTGTGTCTATCGTTTACTCTTCCCGCCACACTCTCTATTATAATTCTATTTCATTTCTAAAACGAGCCCCTTTTAGACTAGCACTCTGTTTATTTACTAACTGCTTGTTTTCTTTAAATAAAAAGGAACACTAGATTCTCTATTCTATTGCATTCTATCTATTCGTTTTCTTTTGATTGATTACACAATTAGCAAAAAAGGCCTTAAACACTAACTTGCTCTATTCTTTTTATTTATTATATAATAAAAAAACCTTGCTACGTGTACTGCGTGAAGCTAACGGAGTACGCTGTTAACTCTGATTGCTTCTCTTGTCCTCATTTGTAAGTGGCTTTGGATATAAATGATTAAATGTAACTGTCCCTTTAATACAGGGTTCTGTCTCATCTCGACTGGTTCACATCCGTCACGCTCACATGTAAATGCCTCAATCGGTCCAGTCTAATAGATGATGCACACGGTACCGTATGTCTCCGAGGGCCCGTTCTGCTCGCCGCTGCTCCTCAGCTGCTGTAGAAACACCTCCATGCTCAGCGTCAGGTGCAGCTCTTTGTTGTTGAGCCAGTGAACGGTGAACGGGCCGCCCGGTTCCTCCTCATCAGAACCGTTCATGGACGAGATGGAGGGCAGCAGAGGGATGTCTGCACACAAACAGCACCATTCACACTTACATTGAGAGATATTTCAGAGCGACATCTATCCTGTTCCTCACAGAGAGAGGGTTGAAGAGCTGAAATCACGGGTTGAGTTTTGATTGCAGGAGCAATGCACATTAATGAACCAGAATTAGCCAAAAGGCTATGTTTCATCCGCAGACCCTTGACAGAATTGTAAAGTCACCTAAAAATTAAATGCTCTGTCTTTAACACTGTTTTCAAGGTTTATTAAAAAACACAAACAGCACAACGCACAGTTAATTAATTATGAATCATGTTTGAGGTTTAGTCACGTTATTACAGGGATTGACAAACTTTTTTATTTAACATGTTCACGGTTCTCTGATATCAGTTAATGGTCACATGACATGCAGATGCACAAATATAATACATTCCTCTTTTTCAACAACTTTATTTTGCTTTGTTTTCATTTTAAAATGTATTTACTTGAATTTTATGTTTTTATTATTTAATTTTAGTAAGCTTTTTGTACTGTTTTCATTTTAGTTTTAAGTTTTTTATTTTATTAACTCATGAATCCTAGTTTGTGAGCGTGAGTGAGTGTGTGTGTGTGTGTGTGTGCATGTGAGTGAGTGAGTGTGTGTGAGTGTGTGTGCGAGTGTGTGTGTGAGAGAGTGTGTGTGTGTGTGTGTGTGTGTGTGTGTGCGCGTGTGTGTGTGAGTGTGCGTGTGTGTGTGTGTGTGTGTGTGTGCATGTGCGAGTGAGCGTGAGTGAGTGAGTGTGAGAGTGTCTGTGTCCGTGCGTGTCTGTGAGTGTGTGTGTGAGAGCATGCGTGCGTGTGTCTGAGTGTGTGTGTTAGTGCGAGTGCGTGTGTGTGCGTGCGTGTCATGTGAGTGCCTTTGGGTCTCTGTGAGTGTGTGTGTGTGCGGTGTGCTGTGCGTGTGCTGTCTGTGTGTGTGCGTGTCTGTGTGTGTGCGTGTCTGTGTGTGTGCGTGTCTGTGTGTGTCTGTTGCCTATCTGTGTGGTGCGTGTCTGTGTGTGTGTCAAGTTAAGTGTCAAGTCACCTTTATTTATATAGCGCTTTTAACAATACAAATTGTAACAAAGCACTGCACAGTATCAAAATAGGAAAATTGTGTGTGTGCGTGCGTACGTGTTACCTGTGGCTGGGTTGATGCTGGCGGCGATGTGGAAGTGGCACAGTGCGTTGGCGTGCAGCATGTTGGTGCGATGCGTGTTGTGTTTGTTCTGCTGCTGGGGCAGAGGACCGCTGTATGAGAGCTGAGATAAAGCGCGCACCTCCTCTCTCCACGACGGCTTCAGCTTCAGCTGCAAACACAAAGCAGACGCTGCTGTAGTCTTTCATGGGTGAACACTACACTCAACTAAATTAGAATGTGACACTCAAATATGATCAATATTCAAATTTAAAAGACAATTTCAGTTAGGGGGGGAAAGCTTTTGGCTTCTCTCCTGAGGATGATGCACGTTTATTAAAGCAATAAAATAATATGACTAAGAAACGAAAGCCAATCACAGAGCATAATTAAAAACATGAGATGCAGTGGGCTGGGAATAAATTCTGTGTGAAAGGCTCGGTTCAGTTTTGACGTAAACATCATCTTCTCCGCATTGATCTGTTTTTCTGTAATATATTGAATGATCAACGCAGCAGCGCCACATTGAGTGGCTTTAACTGGATAGACCAACAAGAGCATTAAAAGCATGACACTCGCATCATCATCACAATGTTTTTGCATTCGAATGTGGATTTTTATTCCCCATTATGAGTTATGAAAGTGGTATATTTTGGTTTTGGGGGAGTCAACAGGATGACATGCATGGAAGATTAAAAAACACGTTCATTGTCTTATAATATGCGTTTATTGTTACCTCAACGACTCCTAAACGATTCATGTTTCCAAGCTCCTCCCCTGCGTGACGCTGATCTGCACTGATTGGTCGATTTCATTTAAAGGGATCTCTGGGTGTTAAGACTTGCATGGCTTAATATAATGTAACTGATGTATCTTACTGAAATATGTAGTAGAAAACCCATGAATGTTTTTGTTATTTAAAAAAAAAAAAAGGTTTTATACATATTTTTGACTATGGAGGGGGTTCTGATGATGTAAAATGGTTGCACTCGGTGAGCTAGAGTGCTATTTTTACCACGACCAATGTGAAAATAAACCTCTGATATGATGACTGAAAGAGTTGAGCGAACTTAACATTTTAATGCAACCAGATTTTAGAGTTTGAGATTCTCAACGTT
>CM049881.1:31018510-31028510 GCA_027474115.1 Schizopygopsis malacanthus
ACACTCTCTCACACACACTCCCTCACACACACACACACACACGCAAACACACACTCCCTCACACGCACACACACACTCTCTCACACACACTCCCTCACACACACACACGCAAACACACACTCCCTCACACGCACACACCCTCACACGTGCACACACCCTCACACGCGCGCGCGCACACGCACACACACACACTTCATTACACCTGCTCTGCTGAAGCTTCATGTGGAAGTTACTAGAATGTAGTAGTAGTGATATATTTTTATGTAATGCCATGTCAGACAAACAATTGTAAAAATACAAGTATAACAAATACAATAAAAACCAGCAAACAAACAAGAATTATAACATTAACATAAAAGTTCTTTAAAAATGTCCTGCCAAAATTATACTAAATAACTCTTTAAGTGAGTTCATAAATAATTTTCCACAAACATTAAAAGCAGAACGGTCCAATAAAATATGAGTTATTCCCAAACCGCAGCCGTTTATGATCACGAGGTCTGGCTATAATTCTAGATATCATCTTTAATGTGGAGCAGAGACTGCAGGACAACATATAGTTACAGGTTTCACAAGAGAAAACGGTTTATTTTATTGCTCTTTATCTATTTGTGTCAGAAGTGTTTTTCTTCCAAACAGCAAACGGTACAGATTTATTCCTCTCTATATTCTGAAAGTTTGTTCATATTTCATCCTCACCGAATTATACGACATTTCACTCCTAAAAACATGGTGAAGATGTGCTCGTTTTCTGTCTGTGGACAGTATTTTCTGATTTATGGAGTTAAATAAAAAGAGAAAAACTCTAATATGACAACATCATCTAACTAGAATGTTATGCCAAAAATCATTAGATATTAAGATCATGTTCCATGAAGATATTCCTACCATAAATATATCAAAACGTAATTATTGATTAGTAATATGCATTGCTAAGAACTTCATTTAAAGATGATTTTCTCAATATTTAGATTTTTTTTGCACCCTCAGATTCTCAAATATTGCCCGATCATAACAAACCATACATCAATGAAAATATCATTTATTCAGCTTTCAGATGATGCATAAATCTCCATTTCACAAAATTGACCGTTATGACTGGTTTTGTGATGCATGTTCAGATATATGTGACCCTGGATCATGTTTTATCTATTAATAATCTGATATAAGTCACATTTACTAGCTGATGTGTTCATTTCCTATAACTTGTATGAAGCCATACGCAAAATGAATACAACTCTATACATCTCCAAACAGATGTCAACAGCAAAAAAAAAAAAAAAATTGTGGCAGGGTGCAAATATAAATAACAAGAAATAAAATCAAATAAGCGTCTAATTTTTTTGCTTTAACGCCATTCAAACACATGCATGTTGTGTTTATCCTCGCTTATAAACTGATCAAATGATGGCTAATCTTAAATGCACTTCCTTACATGATTATGACAATATTAAAGTCAAATAAACACATGTTCTCGTGTAAAACAGATCCAGTTTGTCTGGTCATACTGTGACGTGTCAGTCAGTCACGTGACACGTCAGTCATGAGTTTTAACCTCTTATAAATGTCTAAATTGTCTGATAATTCACTTCTGACCTGACAGCAAACATATCTTGAACATTTACTCATCTGTGAGTTTAACAAATTTTCCCTCAGATGATCCTAGCTCGAGCTCCTCGGCTAGCCATGCTAACATCACACTGACAGCTTTAACCAGAACATTTCGTGAGAATCCATCACAGACATCTAAAAGCCACGGCTCTGGACCCTTTCGGTGATCCATGTCCTCCGCATCATGATTAATACACATCTGATTAATTGTCATTTAACTGCCGATGTTGTTAGCCGCGTAGCATTATTAGCATGACAGCTGGCGAACATCAGCAATGAGAAAGATTGATAAAGTCGCGCGCGTCTTACCTCAGAAACGGGTTTCATTGATGCTCAAGCTCAAATATAACGTATGTTCCTCTCATTATGAGAGATAATTAAGACACAGAGAGATTTGGTGGTGTTTGTGTGCGGAGACTCTGCGGTGCGGAGCAGGAAGTGGAGCGCGCAAGGCATTATGGGAGTTGTAGTCGCTGCATGACCGTTATACTGCACGTTAGTCACATGTCTTATTCGCGTACTTTCCACCAGTACACATCTGAATAATATTTAAATATAATAGTATTCATAATATAAGATATGTCAGGTTAGTGTTAGTAAATGCGACCAACTCTATCGCCATTCAGCCATGTCTTGGGAAGACTTTCACTTACTATTGAACTTCGTTTGTAAATGTATAACTATATTGTTATATTATATTAATTTGTATTAATTGAACTGTTAATCTATAGCACACAAATGAGAGTGCTGGGACAGTTCTGAGACCAAAAAACTTAGCTATATGGCAACGATGTGTGGGAGTGCGCGCGTGTGTGTGTGTGTGTGTGTGTGTGTGTGTGTGTGTGTGTGTGTGTGTGTGTGTGTGAGTGTGAGTGTGTGTGTGTGTGTGTGTGTGTGTGTGTGCGCGAGTGCGTGTGGGTGGGTGTGAGTGAGTGTGGGTGTGTGTGTGTGTGTGTGTGTGTGCGTGTGGGAGTGCGTGTGGGTGGGTGTGAGTGTGTGTGTGTGTGTGTGTGTGTGTGAGTGTGTGTGTGTGTGTGTGTGTGTGTGTGTGTGTGTGTGTGTGTGTGTGTGTGTGTGTGTGTGTGTGTGTGTGTGTGTGTGTGTGATTGTGAGTGTGTGTGTGTGTGTGCGCGAGTGCGTGTGGGTGGGTGTGTGTGTGTGTGGGTGGGTGTGAGTGTGTGTGTGTATATGAGATTTTAAAGGGGGCAAATATATATTTGCTTAAACATGGCAATATTCTGGCAATATTGTTTTTATGTTCTTTTTTTTTTTGCTATTTCTCTGTATGTAAGCATTTCAAAATATATTAACCCTCTACATATTTCAATCCAAGAAAATACATTGTCACATACATAACTTTATTTGTCCTCTATGTGAACTTACTGTAACCGATCTGAATCAAATGATTCGCGCTCTGTGCTCCGAGTCCCGATCAAATGATTCGCGCTCTGTGCTCCGAGTCCCGATCAAATGATTCGCGCTCTGTGCTCCGAGTCCCGATCAAATGATTCGCGCTCTGTGCTCCGAGTCCCGATCAAATGATTCGCGCTCTGTGCTCCGAGTCTCGATCAAATGATTCGTGATCCGCGCTCCGAGTCCCGATCAAATGATTCACGCTCTGCGCTCCGAGTCCCGATCAAATGATTCGCGCTCCGCGCTCCGAGTCCCGATCAAATGATTCGCGCTCTGTGCTCCGAGTCCCGATCAAATGATTCGCGCTCTGTGCTCCGAGTCCCGATCAAATGATTCGTGATCCGCGCTCCGAGTCCCGATCAAATGATTCGCGCTCTGTGCTCCGAGTCCCGATCAAATGATTCGCGCTCTGTGCTCCGAGTCCCGATCAAATGATTCGCGCTCTGTGCTCCGAGTCCCGATCAAATGATTCGCACTCTGTGCTCCGAGTCCCGATCAAATGATTCGTGACCCACGCTCCGAGTCCCGATCAAATGATCCGCGATCCACGCTCCGAGTCCCGATCAAATGATTCGTGATCCACGCTCCGAGTCCCGATCAAATGATTCGTGATCCACGCTCCGAGTCCCGATCAAATGATCCGCGATCCACGCTCCGAGTCCCGATCAAATGATTCGTGATCCACGCTCCGAGTCCCGATCAAATGATTCGTGATCCACGCTCCGAGTCCCGATCAAATGATCCGCGATCCACGCTCCGAGTCCCGATCAAATGATTCGCGCTCTGTGCTCCGAGTCCCGATCAAATGATTCGCGCTCTGTGCTCCGAGTCCCGATCAAATGATTCGTGATCCACGCTCCGAGTCCCGATCAAATGATCCGCGATCCACGCTCCGAGTCCCGATCAAATGATTCGCGATCCGAGTCCCGATCAAATGATTCGCGCTCTGTGTTCTGAAGTCCCGAACTGAATCAAATGATTCGATCATAACAAGCGATGTCGAAATTGGAAATCGAACGACTCTTTTGATTTGTTTTTTGCCAGCGAATCGAATTTGAGTTTGAATCAGTTCTCATCATCAATAAAGCCAGCTTTTTATCTCAGCATATTCATAAGTGTACAAACTTCATCATTCAACAGAACTGTGCTCTGTGTTTTAACCACTTCGGCTCCTTCTTTCTTCTGACTCCACACATCTATTAAATATTGTATTCATTTAGCTTCTCAGATCGTTATGGTATTAATACAGAAGTTATGTATTCAATTCAATAGCGTTATTGTCTATCCCTAGTCTTGAAAGGCTCAAACAATACAAATAATCATCACAGCAACACTTTATATTTGACTTTCTCTGTCCTGAACGAACCTCTGGTCAGCTTCTGGCTCTCTTCATAATTCATATGGCCTGATATTGTGCGTGTCTGATGATATTCAATATTTAGTGAGCTGAATCTCAGTGAAGAAGTGAATGAGACAGACACACTTCACATCAATAAAACACCATGATAAGATGACAGATACTGTAAATGTTCAGCTCAAGTAGGTCAGAGACTCATTAAACATGTACTTTTGCTCCTGGGTGAATATTATATCGCGTTCATATATATATAATGGCATGTAAGCAAATCAAGGTCACAGATTTATCATGTGATTCTCTTATGAAACATAAGGATTTGAAAAATATTGGAAATATATTAAATACTATGTGAGGCCAGTGCTTGCATTTTTCAGTACAGTGCAATGGCTATATATACAAATATTCAGGAATTAATAAATCAACCGCGCTTTTGAAATACAACAAATGATTTAATTTCTCCTTCACGAGTTAATAAATCGGTTTACATAAAAATGAACACATATTCATAAACATATGTAAATATGTGTGATGGAAATTGGTCATGCAACATGGATAAAATGTGAAAAAATCATATCAAATTACTTACATCACATAAGTATGTTATCACATATTTGTCAATATATGAAAAGCGTATTGTGTATTATTCAACACAATGCAATATATTATGTATATTTTCAAAATACATTAAATCATGTACAATGTTGATCTTTTCTATATTTAAATTAAGTAATTTTTTCAGATGCTTATTTTTCTTTTTTATAAATATGTTCTTGTTTTTATGTTAATGATGATGTGCAGAAGCTAAAAGTGCAAAAAAAATTAATAAAAATAATGTCTGATATGACTGTAATTCACCCTCTCAGCATCATAAATCATAAAGATGAAAAACAGATGATCATGAAGCAAAATCAGATTAACAGAAGCATGTTTTCTTAGTCTGGAGAACATCTGAATCATCTAATCAGCGTTATTATGGAACAATAATAAGTTATAGAGTACAAGTTACCCAATAATTAGTGTAACTATGGATATGGATGTCAGAGTGTGTGATAGCGACTGAGAAAAACAGTTTGAGGAGTGTGTTGTGCTGCTGGAGGACAGCAGGGGGCAGCAGTGAAGCATCTCCTCTGATGATGTCACGGACTTCACTAACATGCATGATGAAAACCATTCCAGGCTCCTGGTGTATAAGTGCTGTGTGTGTTTGTGGTGTTATAGTATCTGTAATTACAGGCCTGCAGGTCCAGCGGCTTGAGCTCTGAACCGGGCCGCTCTCTGATGTCTGATGGAGGAACATGGACCATTCAGAGCAAACCACAAAGATACGCAGTGGCACATAAATCATACTCGAGGAGGAAAAACAACACGGGGAGGAAAAAGCGTAGGCCATACGCCATCTGCAGCCTCTGAAGCGCAGATCTTTGAACATTGCTTTGTGTAGCAGATCTCAGATCTCAGAGTGTGAGTATGTGTCAGAGAGTGTGTGTGTGTGTGTGTGTGTGTGTGTGTGTGTGTGTGTGTGTGTGTGTGTGAGTGTGTGAGTGAGTGTTAGTGTGTGTGTGTGTGTGTGTGTGTGTGAGTGTCTCTCTCTGTGTGTGTGTGTGTGTGTGTGTGTGTGTGTGTGTGTGTGTGTGTGTGTGTGTGTGTGAGTGTGTGAGTGTGTGAGTGAGTGTTAGTGTGTGTGTGTGTGTGTGTGTGTGTGTGTGTGTGTGTGTGTGTGTGTGTGTGTGTGTGTGTGTGTGTGTGTGTGTGAGTGTGTGAGTGTGTGAGTGAGTGTTAGTGTGTGTGTGTGTGTGTGTGTGTGTGTGTGTGTGTGTGTGTGTGTGTGTGTGTGTGTGTGTGTGTGTGAGTGTCTCTCTGTGTGTGTGTGTGTGTGTGTGTGTGTGTGTGTGTGTGTGTGTGTGTGTGTGTGTGTGTGTGTGCATGCAGTGGTTTCTGTCTCCTCATATCTCCTGCGTCTCCAGCAGAAGAACAGCGCGTCCTCCGAAGGTGAGCGAGGCTGTGGGAACAATGGCTCTGGAAGGACAAACAGGGAGGATCCGGATTTCCCATCCATGAGCTACACCCTGTTCCTGAAGGGCTTTCCAGCAGCGTCCAGGAAGAGGAAGAGGAGGTCAGAGCGCCCTTCCTCCTCCATGATCTGTCCATCACCTGCTCTTCTGCAGCACAACATCAGCCATGCTCTCGTTACGTTATGAAAACCTTATTCTGAAGCAGGGCTCTTATAGTTCACTAAAAAAAGTGTTTCTTTAAATATAATATAATATAATATCAAAAACTAGTTTATTTCAGCAAGGCAACATTTCCCATTTTAATTTAATTTTTAAAGTTATAGTAATTGTGTTTTTGTCATTTTTAGTAGTTATTGTTTTAAATGTTTCTATAGTTGTAGTTTTTGTAATATTATTTTATTTATTGCATTATATTCAAGTAAAAATAACATTTTACTCGGTTTTAGTATTTTACATTAAATATTTTTTTAATGGTTTTATAATTATTTCAGTTTTGGTTTTAGATATTTTAGTACATGTTTAACTAAATTAAAATCAGAAATGTTGGAAAATAAACTAGCTTTTGATATTTTATTATATTTAAAGAAACACTTTTTTTTAAACCTGTACTAAAATATATCAAACTAAAACTAAAATAATTATGAAACCTTAAAAACAATTATTTAATGTAAAATAATCAAACTGAGTAAAATGTTGTTCTTTTTACTTGAAAATAATGCAATAAATAAAATAATATTACAAAAACAACAATTATAGAAACATTTAAAACAATAACTACTAAAAACTTTTTTTTTTTACTTTAAAATTTTTATTAAAATGGAAAATGCTCAAATTAAAAGCTTATTCAAAATGTTATATAACAAATTCATTACTTTAAATAAAATAAACATTAAGTCAAATATAAAATGAAATAATAAACTAGTTTAACTTTAACTAAAGTAACTAAAACTGAAATAAAAACGAATAAAAACTATATCGACATGAATAAAAAAACAAAAACTTCAAAATATTATATAATTATAATTGTATATAGTTAAAATTCTAGATATAGTTTTTATCTATATAAAATTATTAAACAATAACTACTAAAAAGGACAAAAACGAAATTAATGTAACGTAAAAATTTAAATGGAAAATGTTAAAACTAAAAGCTTTTTCGAAATGTTGTATAAAAATCATAACTTAAAATAAACCTTAAGTAAAATATAAAATATAAAAAACTATTTTAACTTAGTTTAACTTGAACTCTTTGATCTAAAACTGAATAAAAACTAGATCGACATAAAAATGTCGATCTAAAAATAAAAATAAATAGCTACAAAAAATTAAAGCTTTTTCTAAAATTAAAACTGATTCAAAATATCAATAAAACTATAATCTCAATGATATATCCATTTTTCCAGATGCTTAATAAACATGTTTTCTTGGTTATATGAACATAAAAGGAAAGTTCTATTTGATCTTGTTGCAAACATTATGGAACGTTACTTTTGAATGTTTTCTGAACGTTCTGAAACATGTAACATTTAAACAACTTTAGACACATGTCCAAATAAATGTTTCATGTAATGTATAATTACCATTCTGAGAACATTATTAAAGACCAGATAACATTAAAGAAACATTCTCTGAACACGGAGAGAATCTGGGTTCTGATTACGCTGCTTTTATGTATCTAGGTCCCTTATTTATGAGCTATATTCATCCTTGAACGAGTTCAATCTCTCCACACGTTCCATCTGCGTGCATCAGTTCTCCAGACGCTGAAACAAAGCTCGTTTGTTTAACGAGGAGAGCTGAATATATTTACACACTTAAAGATTTCAGCCACTCCTGCAGCGCTCAGATGATGAAGAACACTGGACTGGACGCAGTGGAGTGCGTTTACTAGTATGCATGGGAAAAATATTCGCTTGGACTATAATTCAATGTTTTCGAATATTAATAATTTGATCTAATAGTATGTCATTTCTGTGCCATTAAGAGTCATTCGAGCCTTTTTGAGAGATTGATTCGAAGGAATCGGTTCAAGAGTCGTTTGATGGTTATTCAGAGATTGATTCGAATCAGTTCAAGAGTCGTTTGCTAATGATTCAGAGATTGGTTAGAAGGAATCAGTTCAAGTGTCGTTTGTTAATGATTCAGAGATTGATTTGAAGGAATCATTTCTAGAGTCGTTTGTTAATTATTCAGAGATTGATTCGAAGGAACCAGTTCAAGAGTCGTTTGTTAATTATTCAGAGATTGATTCGAAGGAATGAGTTCAAGAGTCGTTTGTAAATGATTCAGAGATTGATTCGAAGGAATCAGTTCAAGGGTCGTTTGTTAATGATTCAGATATTGATTCGAAGGAATCAGTTCAAGAGTCGTTTGCTAATGATTCAGAGATTGATTGGAAGGAATTAGTTCAAGAGTCGTTTGTTAATGATTCAGAGATTGATTGGAAGGAATTAGTTCAAGAGTCGTTTGTTAATGATTCAGAGATTGATTCGAAGGAATGAGTTCAAGAGTCGTTTGTTAATTATTCAGAGATTGATTTGAAGGAATCATTTCAAGAGTCGTTTGTTAATTATTCAGAGATTGATTTGAAGGAATCAGTTCAAGAGTCGTTTGTTAATTATTCAGAGATTGATTCGAAGGAATCAGTTCAAGAGTCGTTTGTTAATTATTCAGAGATTGGTTCGAAGGAATCAGTTCAAGAGTCGTTTGTTAATTATTCAGAGATTTATTCGAATTAATCGGTTCAAGAGTCGTTTGTTAATGATTCAGAGATTGAATCGACAAGATTGAGCCCACAGAGCCCGCTCCAGTCCGGGTGCCCGCAGAGCCCGCTCCAGTCCGGGTGCCCACAGAGCCCGCTCCAGTCCGGGTGCCCGCAGAGCCCGCTCCAGTCCGGGTGCCCGCAGAGCCCGCTCCAGTCCAGGAACCCACAGAGCCCGCTCCAGTCCGGGTGCCCGCAGAGCCCGCTCCAGTCCGGGTGCCCGCAGAGCCCGCTCCAGTCCGGGTGCCCACAGAGCCCGCTCCAGTCCAGGAACCCACAGAGCCCGCTCCAGTCCAGGAACCCACAGAGCCCGCTCTAGTCCGGGAGCTCACAGAGCCCGCTCCAGTCCGGGTGCCCACAGAGCCCGCTCCAGTCCGGGTGCCCACAGAGCCCGCTCCAGTCCGAGAGCTCACAGAGCCCGCTCTAGTCCGGGAGCTCACAGAGCCCGCTCCAGTCCGGGTGCCCACAGAGCCCGCTCCAGTCCGGGTGCCCACAGAGCCCGCTCCAGTCCGGGTGCCCACAGAGCCCGCTCCAGTCTGGGTGCCCACAGAGCCCGCTCCAGTCCGGGTGCCCACAGAGCACGCTCCAGTCTGGGTGCCCACAGAGCCCGCTCCAGTCCGGGTGCCCACAGAGCCCGCTCCAGTCCGGGTGCCCACAGAGCCCGCTCCAGTCCGGGTGCCCACAGAGCCCGCTCCAGTCCGGGTGCCCACAGAGCCCGCTCCAGTCCGGGTGCCCACAGAGCCCGCTACAGTCCGGGAGCTCACAGAGCACGCTCCAGTCTGGGTGCCCACAGAGCCCGCTCCAGTCCAGGAGCCCACAGAGCCCGCTACAGTCCGGGAGCTCACA
>CM049881.1:31038510-31061010 GCA_027474115.1 Schizopygopsis malacanthus
TTTTCTGAATATAAACACAGTCTGATGGAAATGGTGTGCTTCGGTCCTTTGCCTCTGATGTATGAAGTTAGTATTGTTCTCATTCTCGAGTGTCCAGTATCTCTAACAGGTTTAAGCCTCAGTGAATGCAGAACTGTGTTCACTGATACTGAGGTCCGGAGGTTTGTGAAGCCGGTGACCCCGGAGGTCATGTAGGGTGTGTCCGTGTCAGCCGTTCCGACCACTTTATTCCTAAATGAACGGACAGACATCTCGAGTCACAATAAAACAGCATCTGTTGGGGCAGGACGGCAGTGTTTAGCCCGTCTCAGCGGTGAGCGCTTGGGTTTGGAGGCTCAGAATAAAACAGTGTTTGTTAATCTCATTGTCTGCTGTTGCTTGAGTGTTTTTCTCCCTGTGAGATGGCAAGCGGCCACGAGACGATCACGCTCTGAATTCACATGGCTTTGTGTTTCAGGTGTTTTCACCGAGCATCAGTGTCAGTGAATAACCGCGCTTCAGTCCTCTCTTCAGCTGAGGTAGAAACAGTGTCTGAGCATCAGCGGCTTTTGCGTTGAGCTGCATTCAAATCGACCGATATTAATATTTTGATGGCCGATATATTAGAAAGCACAGTGATATATATATATATAACATATCATCACACTGTTTTTACTTAAAGATAGTAAAACACGCATAACAAATGCTGAAATTAAATCTAGTGGATATTTAATATACATAATATTTGTGAACCTGGAGCACAAAACCAGTCATAATTGAGATTTATGCATCATCTGAATAAATAATCTTTCCATTGATGTATGTTTTGGACAATATTTGAGAATCTGGAATCTGAGGGTGCAAAAAAAAACTAAATATTGAGAAAATCACCTTTAAAGGTGTTCTTAGCAATGCATATTACTAATCAAAAATTAAGTTTTGATATATTTACACAATATCTTCATGGAACATGATCTTAATATCTAATGATTTTTGGCATAAAATAAAAATGTATAATTTTGACACATACAATGTATTGATGACTAAATATAGCTGTGCTGCTTATGACTGCTTCTGTGCTCCAGGGACACAATTACTAAATTATATAATTTGAAATTGAAATATAAAAATAATTAAAAATTACAATAATTTGTTTTTAATTAATTTCCTCCTCATCGTTCACCTCTGCATTTATTCAGATATTTTCCATTTTTGTTAAGGTTAGCAATCAAGCTCATTATCAGGAAAATATTAAATAGCAGGAAGCATGTATTTATTATTTTCACAGTGCGTCTAAAATATTATGTTTGTGAAAATGAGTGAAATTAAATTTGCTAGAATGAAATGCTCTGACTCAACATAAAACTGACTAATGCTCCTCATATTGTGATCAAGATCATGTAATTAGTGTGTTAATGTGCTCATTGTTTCTGCTTAAATGATGTTACATTTATGCAATATAGGCATGACTTCGACTCAGTCACAGAAAGGGGGTGAATGAAGCATGCATGCAGCTCTTTTCTTATGCACTGCTCTTAAATTGTGATGAAGAAACACTGGTTTTGTGTGAAGCTGCTTGGAAATGATACGCGCTGGAATTGAAATGCAGTGAATTATGAGGTGGCACCAAGCTGTGTTTGGATGTGATTGTAACGAGGGCATCTGATGCACTCTCCTGCACAAAGCCAATGAGAGCGGCATTGAGCGTGACTGATGGCTGTTTGTCACACCAGCGAGCGTCAATCGCACCGGCGTGTATTTACATTTTCTCCGTGGAGGCCAGGATTCGCTCTGCCTGAATTATTGATGACGGCCAATGAAAAGCACTCAATTATGTTAAAGGAGCGCAGCGTAAATCACGGACTCAGAAATGCTGTCGATAACTCTCATCTATGATTCACATGATCATGTTTAATGCATGAGCCGGCTCTGCACATTACTGAGCAATTGCAACATTTAAGTGGATTATTGTGCGTTTGAAGAAGGAAAACTCACGTTTCTGTTTTTTTATGTGATGCAAAACAACATCAGGCTTCAGGTTTTGAATGGGTTTGATTCTTGACGCTCTTACTTTAGTAAAAACTCTTTTAAAATCATTCGTCTTCTGTCTTTTTCACGTTTGTAGATGTTTAATTCTGGTGATATTGGTGATTTATGGAGAGACTGTGCACTGTAAAAAAATTACCGTGAATTTAACGGTAAAAATGCGACAGTAGAAACACGTTAAATGGTTAATGGTAAGTTCCCCAACTATATACGTTGAAGAACGGTATTGGACATTACATGTCATTTTACGGTATTATACCGTTTTTGGAAGTGAAAAAGAACAGTTTACAGGGAATAACTGTAAATTGACATTCCCAGGATTCCCGGGATTTGTATGTTACATATTGTGTTGTTAAATGAATGTTTATTGCATATTTCAGTTTCATGTGTGTTGATGGTGTTTAGTGTTTGTGTGAACGTGCATCTTCTATATATGTTATTATTTAAAAGCTGCTTTGGTTCATCGTGTGACTTTCTCATCACCTCCTGCTTTTGTTTTGTATTACAAAACATATTTCAGTACTTCAATAGGATGGTATATTAACATTATATCAGTTAACGAAATTACGGTATTTAACTGTAAATTTAAGTTAAAACCGTAAAATGTTGTTACTGTATTTTTTTACGGTAAAATTCTGGCAACCACAGCTGCCGTTTTTTTTACCGTAAATTTTACGGTATTGTTTTTACAGTGTGCCGATCCACATGGAATAGTAAAAAGTAAATGTCTGCATGCTGTTAGTACTGTTTATATTTCAGTAAAGATATTTAAATATCCATTTCTAGATATTTCAGTATCTTTACTAGTAAATATCTTTGTTCTATTTTAAGTTATAGTAACATAAGTATGGTTTTCAGCATGAAAATGGTGTTAAACAAACAATACAATACAATGCAACTGGGTTAATAACAGTATGCAAGCATTTCGATTTCACATTTAAAATTACTGATGCAACTATGTACCTGTATATTACTGTGAGGCTGCATTGACATGATTAGTATCACTATACAGCATACATTTTTTTTTAATAAAAATTAAAAAGCAGTAGTTTAAGGTCAAGTTTATGTGCAGAAGTACATAAATCAATCTGATCATGCTGGATGTGTTTAGTGTTTTTGAGAAGTCTGAGCTGTTGTTTGTAAGAAAGTGTTTTGAGTGGGAAAGCAAATCTATAAGTGTTTGTCCTGTAAACACGAGTCTGATGACGACAAACTTCAGCTGGTGTCCGAATGAAACCGCCTGTGATGAGCTGAATAATCACACATTGATGCTGACACTTTGTGTTTTCTCACAGGTTCTGGGAGTTTGTGTTGTCGTTCTGACGGGTGTGTGTGTGTGTGTGTGTGAGAGAGAGAGAGAGAGAGAGAGAGAGAGAGAGACAGTGCATGTGTCTCGTCCCCAGGCCGGCGTTTGGCACTGCCTCTCTCATCTATTAATCATGGCGACTGCTTTCTTATTCCGTTGCCATAGTTTCAGGCTGAAACACTGTTGGTGTGTGTGTGTGTGTGTGTGTGTGTGTGTGTGTGTGAGGGGCCATGGGACGTTACAGACCAGCAGAGCTGCTTAAAGGGGCCACGCTGGACAATAATGTACAGACACAGACTGATAGTCTGATTATGGCTCGTCACGCTCGCCTTGCATTTTAAGAAAAATAAATAAGGTGCTGGTATTTTCCTGCCAGAGCATTATCTGTTAAGTTTACAGACATTTCCTTAACCCTGTGTTAAAATTGAGTTGTAGGAAATACTGGTTAACATAGGATATTTTGGGGATTTACTATTTAGAAATAGTTCATATTTTTTTTAAAAGAAAAAGTTTAAAAAACAACTACTACTCTCTGGTGGCTCTGGTTCTCTCTATACTTTTCCGACACCTTAGTTCTGCTTTGGATACTGTTTTTCATGATTTACTCATTTCCAGCCTCTCTGATGTGGGTATTTCTGGTGCTGTGCTGTCTTGTTTTTCTTCTTATCTCTCTGATAAACAGTTCTACATCTCAGAGCAGGACTTTCAATCCCCTACTGTCTATTTGAAGCAAGGTGTCCCCCAAGGATCTGTTCTTGGCCCACTATTATTCATTATTTACGCACTACCCCTGCGTCTAATCTTGCACCGACATGGCTTTAATTACCACTTATATGCTAATGACATTCAAATTTACTCTATCCCCCCAAATTGACAAAATCTCAACTTGTGTACATGAAATAAAAGTGGCTAAAAACTAAAAAAGTGTTTTACTAGCTAAAACCGGCCAACCTCAATTTTTTTTTAACTAAACATGGACAATTTTTTTTAGTGCAGAATTTGAACATAATACAAAAGTTAACCCTAAAACTAACACTATAATTTAAAAATACAGGTAAAATCAGTGCAGAAAATTACTTTGTAGTTGTAGGATCATTATAATCTGTGGACAAACATGTTTATGCTGCTTTAAGTCAAGTCACCTTTATTTATATAGCGCTTTTAACAACACAGATTGTGTCAAAGCAGCTTTACAATATTAACTAGGAAAATCAATAATGCAAAATTGTACTCTGGAAACTGTAACTGTCGTCAAGCTCAGGCTCGTTACTTGTTTTAAAGGAATAGTTCACCTAAAATTATAATTCTGTCATCATGTCGGTCCAAACCTGTATGACTTTCTTTCTCGAGTGGAACACAGAAGTAAATATTTTGAAGAGCCTTGGAAACCAAACAGTGACTTTCATTATAAAACACATTCTTCTAAATATCTTCTTTTGTGCAGTCATACAGGTTTGGATCAACATGAGGGCGAGTAAATGAAGATTTTAGCTCACCTTGCTCTTCTTCTAGCGGTTATTTTTAGGGAGTCAGACTCTTTAATCATGAGATATTCTCCTGAGCCTCGACTCTCTGAATGGAGACGTTTGTGATTTACTGACCTGAGCTTCTGAACTACAAACACATGAAACGCTCTGAAGCGAATCGGAGTCTTTGAAGTTCATGAGATCATCTCTGAGGAGCAGGTGGAGCTTCTGCGAGCGGCTGCAAATTAAAACATCATCCGCGTAACATCCACAAAGCACATAATTCAGAGTCCGGATCACAGATTCTAGATCATCTAGAGTTAAAGGAACGTTCCCAGCTAAGAGTTCTCTCAAAGCTGGTGAATGTTCGTTCAAAGTTATCTGGTCTGTTTACTTCGTTAGTAATCTTCATTCAAAAACATCATTCATGGAGCGTTTTTCTCATGTATTTTAGTTGGATGCTCGTTTAAGATGGTTTAGAGAACATTCAAAAGTAGCGTTCCAGTAATGTTTCAACATAATAAAATGTAACGTGTCATTTTAACGTTCACATAACCAAAGACACATGTTTTTTAAACATTTATAAAACTGGACATTTTTAATAATAACTTATTGAAACGTTAGCAAAATATTCTTAGAACATATTTTTAGGGTAAACGTGAACACAAACACGTTATTTATACACTGTTCTTGGAATGTTTTTTGGGTAATGTGTGTCTAAAGTTGTTTAAATGTTACTAGTTTCAGAACGTTCAGAGAACATTCATAAGTAACGTTCCATAATGTTTGCAACATGATCAAATTAAATGTTCCCTTAACGTTCGTATAAACAAGAAAAATGTTTTTTAAACTTGGACATTTTGAATATTCAGATGGAGTTGTGATTTTTGGAGTTTCTGTTTTTTTATAATTGTCTGAAAATATTAGCACAAAAACGTTATTTATACATTATTAATGGAACTTTTTTCTGAAATGTTTCAGTTGAATGTTTTTCTATCATTTTCACATTCCCATAATATTTGGAAAATGATCAAATGTAATGTTCCCATAACATTCATATAACCAAGATAATATTTACAACATTTAAAAAAAATGACATTTTGAGTGTTACAGAACATTTAGAATGCAATGAAATATTAGCAACACATTCTAAGAATGTATTTTTGTTAGCTGTGTAGTTATATTGTTCCTAAAACGATATTTATGTTGTTCATGGGACGTTTTTCTCTGAAATGTTGTTTTAAATGTTACACTTGTTTCAGAACTTTCAGAGAACATTCAAAAGTAACGTTCCCATAATGTTTGCAAAATTATAAAATGAAATGTTCCCTTAACATTCATATAAAACCAGAATTACTTTTTTTTAAACTGGACATTTTGAAAATTCAGATGGAGTTATGATTTTTGCAGTTTCTGTTTTTGGTAACACTTTACTTGAAAGGGTGTGCATAAGACTGACACATGTCATGAATATGAAGGAGGTTTTATGCATGTTTATTACAACTCTCATTAAATGTCATTCGCTCAGTTATGTCACTTTTAATGCAAAGATGACATTATTTGACCTAACCCATAACAAAGACATCTCAAACAGTGTCATCTTTGCATAAAAAATTACATAACTGAGTGAATGACACAACGACAGTTGTCATAAACATGCATAAACAACCTTCATATTCATGACGTGTGTCATGTCAGTCTTAAGTACACCCCTTCAAGTAAAGTGTAACCCTGTTTTTTATTGTTTTATAATTGTCTCAAAATATTAGCACAAAAACATTATTCATACATTATTCACAGAACTTTTTTTCTGCAATGTTTCAGTTGGATGTTCATCTTTAAACTAGTGGTGGGCCGTTATCGGCGTTAACGTGCTGCGTCGCGAGACTCTTATCGGCGATGAATCTATTCTCAAAGTTGGGTTGGGAGCTGAAACGCACTATGATGACTTTCACCCTGATATTTTAGCGCGGATGTATACCTAGCCGAATTGCACTGCGAGAACGAGTTTTCGAACTAGAGGCTCGCAGTCCGTGATGGACAGATTGTTAACGGCTGGTCTATGTGGTAATACAATACAGGACATCTCACCTATCATTCATCAACCTCAAATATGAGATGTTGTAGTAGCAACTTTACATGGCCGCTCATATGATGTTAACCTAGAGAAATGTGCGCTATTCTTTGTGCAAGACAGGCTCCGGTGCGTTCACTTGCTCTTAAAATCTCCGTCATGGTCATACAGATAAAAGTAGCCTAATACATCTTTCGAATCTGGACTCTACGTTTATTTGTGTGCAGAATAACAACGAAACGTTGCGCTTTTAAGCAAACAGGATCGCTGGTCTCATGTGAACTTGAGTATTCACACCCTCTGCTTCGAACCTGTGTGTATGCTAACGTTACTGTGAAATTCACATCAGACGTGACGTGCTAACATGGATGCAGCTCCAGGGAACATTTATTTTTAAGAAGCTTCCCAATGGAAACTGTAAACAGCATCACGACCTCTTATGTAGGCCTACAGTTCAAAATTCATGTTTAACTGAATAAACAGTTAGTAAACACAAGTACATCTTATTGAACATAGTTTATTTTCATCACCAATTATCATAGTAGAACAGCTTTCTCAAGCAGTTTGTGATGCATTTTGGAAACAGGAGATGAGCGGTCTAATGCGCCACCTGGCTTGAGAAACCCGTTCTCAAAGACTTACTTTTAGTCATTATTTGGGTAGCACACATATTCTGAATGCCTTCGGCAGAATTCAAATGAGCCATTTTAATCTAGATTAATCTAGATTAATTCCAAAATTAATCTAGATTAATCTAGATTAAAAAAATTAATCTATGCCCACCCCTACTTTAAACGTTACACTTGTTTCAGAGAACATTAACAGTAACATTCCCTCAATGCATAACCAAGAATATATATATTTTTAAACACTCTGAATGTTCAGATAACATGTTTCTGTCGGCTGGCCTTCAGTTGCTCAGGCTGATACTCATCTGAAAGGGTTTTATTGCTGGATTAGCGGCCGGCGTCTCACTGCACATAATCTCAGAGATTTGTTTGCGTATGTTTTGTTATTCTTGTTGGCTTTGTGATGAAGATGTAAACACATGGCGGCAGTGATCGAGACTCTGCAGACGTGCACAATGCTGTATATTCATGATCAAATTGCATCCATGTGGCTGGCGACCACAAGGCTCCCAGTGTCGGGCTCGGACCCGTCCATCAGGAGCGACGCTGGAGCACTTTTCACCTCTCCGAGTCGCCGCCGGCAGCGTTTCCTTCCTCTGATCTGTTACACATGTGCCTCCCATGAGCCCTTTCCTCACAGATGTCTCTCTATACTGCTGGTTCTACCTCACACTCGTCTGTTCTTCGTCAGAGAGGCAGCTGTTTATTCCTCCTGACGATTCACAGAGAGACTGAACGGTAGCTGCTTGTAACCTCCCGCATATCCATTTCAACTTGATACGAGAAGCGCCGTCGTCAGCAAACAGCCGGTCGTCCATCTTGTGTTGTTGCAGGCCGCGCGGCTAATTTAAGGGTTGCAGCAATATACGCCAACAGCTGACCTACATATGGAGCCACGGCACACCTGCGTTTGATCGCTAAAACAAACAGCGCTTCATGATAAGACGGCATGACTCTGGTATGCGAGCCACACAATGCCTTCATTCATTGCTGCGGTACTCAAGAATAATTTGGACAAGCGTGGCAGTTGTTGGTAAACGGACACAGTGCATGTTGTGCTGCAGGGGTCACGTCGTGTCACTGAGTTTGCTCTTTTATATTCATGCACACAAGGATTGTTTTAATTAGTCAGCTTGATGTTATGTTACAGAATAAGACATCTGTTACTGATCTCAGCATTAATGGATTAAAGTCGGCATGAAAAGGAACCTGTCTATGTTATAAATGCATGTTATTGATCTGATTCAATCCATGCATATTTACATTTTTTCATTTTTCTGACCTTGATGTCATAACTTAATCTTCTCCAATCATTCCACACTATAAAGGTGGCATTGTGAAGCACCTTTGTTTTTAAGAATGAAGTGCTCCTAAGCCCCGCCCCTTGAGCTCATGCTAATTTGCATACACATTTGAGAGCCACGCCCACATTTCAACACCCAAACAACAATCGATACATGAACCAATTTCCGCCCCAAATGTGTTCTTTGTCAATAATCCGCTATATTCAGATGCACGTCACAATAATGATAAAAATATCTGATGCTCCTTTATGCCAAAATTTCATATCAGCTCTTCAGTAATGCTCATATTCACAGCATATACTGTATGAACAGTACGTCTCTCTTCAAACCGATATATTCAGATCAATGGCTCTTAAATTACACCACTTCATGAATTTGAATTGAGTTATTAAACAGAATGCAAAATTTGAATGTAAGAGAGCATAATTAAAAAATAAATTGAAATTCATAAGACTCTAATTTCATATTTTTTTAACTAGAAAATCAAAGTTTGTGTTCCTAATGTACTTATTTGACAGTTTTGACTAGAGATTTTAAATGCCTTAAAGGTTTACAGATCTTACAGACCTGCATAAAATATGATTTAGTTTATATAATTTCCATAATATTTAACAAATTCACTTTTTGATGATTTTACATTGGCTCCCTGTGTGACCAGCTGAATTCAGATCCACGGTTGTGAATTAAAGCATGTCGATTCTTCAGTTGTGAACGTTGCTCGTGGTTTATCTGATGTTTATCAGAACCGGCTCTTGATCTGCGGGGCCCGTATTCCTAAAGTTTCTCAGAATGCTCTCAGAGAGCTCCTAATTCAGCTTAAGCATTTCCAACTACGAGTCTTAGCTTAAAAGTGATTCAGGACCAATCTGAGAGCAACTCAGCGAGGAAAAGACCAACACTTGTATCTTAGTGAGGAGGCGGGGCCTGACCCTGTTGCTAGGTAAGATACAGTCCTTTGAAGGCTGTGATTGGTTGGTTTTTGCCAAGAAGGAAATAAAAGAGCGCTTTTAAGAGTAGGGTTTATTATAAGCCTTCACTTTGAAATTACTGGCGTAATATTTCCTTTTTTGAACCGTACTCTCTCTCGCTCTCTCTCTCTCACACACACACTATATATGTATATATATTCTTTATTTTTTTATTTACCATGCTGTCATACTTAACGTATTTTATAGGAAATGAACAGCGACGTAATAAGTGTTGTAACAGACCCAAATCATCACTGCTGCATAGTTACATTTTTCCAGTTGCCAAATACACTGTATTTCCAAAAGTATTGGCACCCCTTCTAATGAAAGGTTTGACTGCTTTAGTAATTTCCACGAGTACAAATCTTAATGTTGAAGCATATAATGATATTCTAGGGAATCTAATTGTATAGCAACAGTTTGTACAGAACTCTTTTCTATTCTAACATGACAGTGTCTCTGTGTATAAGACAAGAATCAAAGAGAAATGATGATTCAGTCAGTGTGGAAGAACTTGACTGGTCTGCAGAAAGCAGCTGAACACCTCTGGTGTGACTTTAAATGAGCCACAAACTCATCACCAAACACTAATGACTTGTACATATTTTCAATTTCAATTTCAAGCTTTTATTTCAATTTCAAGCTTTTATTGTCATTGCATCGAAATGCAACGAAATTTCAAAGACTACACTCAGAGGTGCTACAATAACATAGCCACATACACACAGACCACTATACGTAATCAAATCTATGTAAGCAACGTGAATGATGCAGGTAAGGCAATAAAGTACAGTTCAGAAATACAAAAATTATTGCACAGTCCACAAAACATCCTTAGTTCAGGGACTGAATGGCTCTTGGATAAAAACTATTTGAAAATCTGGCTGTGCGTGTTTTAATTGACCTGTATCGCCTTCCCGAGGGTAGGAGGGAAAACAGATGGTGACCGGGGTGAGAGAAGGGTACCGAGATGGGTACCGAGAGATGGGTACCGTCACTTCAAAACTGATGCAACAAAGCTGGAAATACAATTTTTTAAGTACTTGAATTATGTTTCCATCTTTATTGCCACAGTGTGTAAGTGCCTTTTTCACTTCTAAAGAAGGGTGCCAGTACTTTTGTCCATATAATCAATGTATAGTGTACATTCATACATGTATAGTGTATGTTAATGTAGAGATTACGTCCATTTCTGGCGCAATGGCATTTCAGCGTGGTGTCTAGATGTTAGTGTGTCTCTAATAAGATCAGTCACAAACATGATCCCTGCACGATCTAATGTGTAGCGTCTTATTAACTCACTGTCATGCATTGTGTGCAACACCTTTCTTCATGTTTGGTCCATGTTCTCCGCTGCTAAAGAAACTCTTAAACCTCTTAAAAGTCCTCATTCTTACTCCTAACAATTTAGGACCTTAAGACGTCTTTTAAGGGTCAAGATGCTTTCTGAATTACTGTTTTCTTTACTTTTCTTTAATTTTAAGAGGAAATGCTCACATTTCTAAGAATTTTCTCCGAATTTAGTTTCTAAGAGCAACTCTTAGCACTAAGACTTTCATGAATACTGGCCCTGGTTTCTGGGTCTCTGGAAACTCAAGAGCGTCTCAGTCATTGAGCTTCATGTGGAGCATCAGCTCCTGGGTTCTTCAGATCGGATGGCGCTCGGATGCGTGCGATGGGTCTGATGGAGGTGTCCGATTCAGGGATTGATTTCAGGGAGTTTCTGTGGTGTTTGGTGTATGTTGCTGTGAGCTTTCAGGACGTGATGACTCTGTTCATCTTAGTGTGAGGTGATGATCGTCTACAGCGATCCACATGAACACACGGATCCATGTGATGGAGTCCAGATCTTATATAAGTGGATCTGACTAATCAACAAATGACTCTCTAACTGATTCACTGTAATGAATCCGACAAGAAGACTCACGACTGTTTGAATCAGTTTAATGACTAGAGTGTAAACAGTGGAGTCTGATTAATCAACTAATCAATTTCTAACTGATTCACTTTAATGAATCCGCCAAAAAAAAACTCTCAAACAGTCTCAAACTCACAATCTGAATTGGTCTATTGACTACAGTGTGAACAGTGAAGTCTGAATCATGAGCAAACGACTCTCTAAGCAATTCACTGAAATGAATCAGTCTAAAAGACTCACAAATTGTCTGAAACGTACAGTTTGAATCAGTCTAATGACTACAGTATGAACAGAGGAGTCTGAATCATGAGCAAATGACTCTCTAACTGATTCACTGAAATGAATCAGGCAAAAAGACTCACTATTTGAATCAGACTAAATACACTCCTAAAAATAAAGGTTTCTAAAGGGGGTTATGCCATAGAAGAACCATGTTTGGTTCCCCAAAGGTCCTCTCAGAACCGTTTTGCACTATAAAAATGCCTTTATTTTAATATCCATCCAGTCGGTTTTTCAGAAACTCAATATCTGCTTTGTCTCGCAGGCGTTTATCTGTATAACTCCAGTTTCATATGTCAATTGCTCTGGACCTTTAATTCCCAGGTTACTGTAATGAAAGCAGTCGTTCATCGTCCAGGCGTCCGTATGGAATGTGACAGTGTGTCACAATAAACGTGGCTTAATTGAGCCTCATCAAACGAGCGGAGAGCTTCATTACAGCGCAGACTGTTCGCTTCGCTGCCGACGCTAGTTAATGTGAACGCCGCTGTTTAATGGTTAAACGCTTAACAAGAGCACGATTCATGTGCAATTCAAGGCATGTCAGGAACAATCAGTGTGATTGCACAGAGACGATGTCAACAATCCCGAGAGAGGAAAACACGATCGTTAAAACTGTGTTTGGATCACATACAGACTGAATAAACAAAGACTGTGAGAGTCTGGCTTCCAGCACTGAAAGTTTGAGAAGAAACTGAGTTATTTGGTAAATGCAGATTAGAGATGTGTGTTTATATCCTTTGGGGACAAGTTTGTATCCTTAAATGAGCTTAACCTGACAAAACCTATTTTTTTGGATGTCTTCATTTGTGGAAACAGTACAAAATATTGTAAATAATGTTCATTTGAGATGTTAAACTAATTTAGGTTATAAAACATTGCTTTGAAATGTTTCTAAAAATGTCTAGTTTTCTTGTTATGGTTATAAAGTTACGTTCAGACTTTTGTTACAACATTCGATTAACCCAAAATATAATGTTATTTAAATATTTATTAATAGGGCTGGATAAAAAAATATACATTTCTCGATTTTAATCAAATCTGATTTTTACGAAACTAGATTGATTATTAAATCCCAAAAATTGATTAGCCTGTTTTCAGTTAATGAACAGAATATTGTAGCACTCCGCCCATTAATAAATCACAGCAAGCTTTTGATATGAAACAAAGTTTCATATTTCATGAAATCAACAAAGTTTAATTTATCTTTAGCGAGTTTTTATGACAGCCAACATTTAAATGTTTACATTTCAAAAACGGATTGGAGTAGAAATAAAATTATGCGATCGAAACTTTATTATTATCAAAATGTCATTTGAGTGTAATTTAAGCGTAATTGTGTGTGTGTGAGAGAGCGATAGAGAGTGAGAGAGAGAGAGAGAGAGTGTGTGTGTGTGTGTGTGTGTGTGTCTGTGAGAGAGTGAGAGAGAGTGTGTGTGTGTGTGTGAGTTTGTGTGTGTGTGTCTGTGAGAGAGAGAGAGAGAGAGAGAGAGAGAGAGGGAGAGTGTGAGTGTTTGTTTGTGTGTGTGTGTGTGTGTGTGTGTGTGTGTGTGTGTGAGAGAGAGAGAGAGTGTGTGTGTGTGTGTGTCTGTGAGAGAGAGAGAGAGTGTGTGTGTGTGTGTGTGTGTGTGTGTCTGTGAGAGAGAGAGAGAGTGTGTGTGTATGTGTGTGTGAGAGAGAGAGAGAGAGAGAGAGAGAGAGAGTGTGTGTGAGAGAGAGAGAGTGTGTGTGTGTGTGTGTGTGTGTGTGTGTGTGTGTGTGTGTGTGTGTGTGTGTGTGTAGACAAAACATTGACCCGCGAGGCCACAGGAAGTGGCGTCTGTCTGGTTTCTCATCTTCAGTCCTTGTAATGATCAAACGAAAGACCTTCAGAAACCTGTCTGACTGGAACGTTTCCTCTTATTTGGGTTAAACATCATGAAGCGAGAGAGACCAACCGCGCTGGTTCACAATTAAATGAGCCCTAAAGCAAAAGAAGAATCATGGCTTTCTTCAGGCGTGCAATTATTCAGAGGCTTCATTAAACAGCAGCAGCAGGAACATGCATCCGTTTAACAGACGTTTCCAGCAGCCGCTGAATAGCTGTGCATCTCCCAGCAACACGCTACAGTAACGCCACATTCCCACACGCTAGAGCAGGTCAAAGGTCACGAGGACGGGGGTCAGTCAGCTTGAGATTAAAGCCGAACTGCAGGTGAGATTGTGTCTGATTCCTGCGATGCATTGGCCTGTTTATTTATCTTAATATTTTTCACATTTAGGGTGATGTGATTTCAGTTCCTCATCAAGGATTGAACTAAAATAAACTGGTAGAAATATGTCAGTTAATAGAGATTATGTATTATTTTCTGTATTGCTTGATGCTGCACTCTCAACGAGTATACACTGCAAAAAATGATTTATTATTATAATAAGACTAACTGTATTGTCCAAGGCATTGTTAGATGCGTGTTTCCTGCCGTAGCCATACAAAGATTTGATTCAAAACAGTATCATAGCTATTAAACTATATGTTGTTATGGTGTTAAATCTGTATTTAACCTCAAAACAATCAAAGTAAACCGAGCTGCTAAAGTCTGATTCTGTGGTGGCCGTGTGTTAAAATTAAATTATTATAATCGTAATCTAACTGATGAATGATTCTGGCAGTAATCAGTGTTATTGTAAACATGTCTGCTTTACATGTTTGGAAATTATTATCAGTTAGAAAAGCTAATCAGTTACATTGCTTTAATAAAGTAACTGAAATAGTTACTATGCTACTTTAAAGGGGTGGTTGATTGCGATTTCACTTTCTTAATGCTAGTTAGTGTGTAATGTTGCTGTTGTTACGACGCTGAAAGTTCAATGCAAACGGAGATGTCGTCATTTAAAATTCTGCCAGTTTAATGCCTACAAAAATGGCTCCTAGGGACTACAACAAGTTACTTCCCAGGTTTGTGACATCACAAACCCAGACATTTACATAAACTCCGCCCCCGATGCAGCAAAGGGGGCGGAGCCATGCTGTGCTGCTTTAGAGACGAGGAAGAGAAAACTAGGGTTGCACATAAAAAATCTATTCATATATGAATCACGATTCTGTCTTCTAACGATTCTAATAGATACACAAGTTTCAAAATCAATGTTTTATAGTGAGCGGTTCTTAATCATGTTCCTTGCGTCGCTCTGCTCTGCATCTTTCTCTATGTCTCTCTTCTCTCTCACTCTCTCTCTTGCTCTCTTCCTCTCTCTCTCGCTCTATCACTCTCTCTTTTTCTGTCTCTCTATGTGTGTCTCTCTCACACTCTCTCTCTCGCTCGATATGTGTCTCTCTCTCTCTCTCTCCCTCTCTAAGTCTCTCTCTATGTCTCTCGCTTGCTATGTCTCTCGCTCTCTCTCTATGTCTCTCTCTATGTCTCTCGCTTGCTATGTCTCTCGCTCTCTCTCTATGTCTCTCTCTCTCACTCGCTATGTCTCTCTATGTCTCTCTCACTCACTCTCTAACTCTCTCGCTCGCTATGTCTTTCTCTCTCCCTCTCTATGTCTCTCTCTATGTCTCTCTCTCTCTCACTCTCTCTCGCTCGCTATGTCTCTCTCTCCCTCTATGTCTCTCTCTATGTCTCTCGCTCTCTATGTCTCTCTCTATGTCTCTCGCTCTCTATGTCTCTCTCTGTCTCTCTCTCTCACTCTCTCTCTCTCGCTCGCTGTCTCTCTATGTCACTCTCTCTCACTCTCTCTCTCTCTCTGTCTCTCTCTATGTCTCTCGCTCTCTCTCTCGCTATGTCTCTCTCTATGTCTCTCTCTCTCATTCAGATCATCAGATCAGCTCCAACAATGAAACTATCCAACTATACACTTATTTTCACACAACTATGAGAATTGGAATAAAGGAGAATTATGTGAAAAATAACGAAGCATTAACACATGCTACACTGCACCCTATAAACACAATCAAGCCTAGAAAAAAGCAGTCAACCACCCCTTGAAATAGTGTAATCTGTAACCTGTTACATTTCCAGAGTAAGCGTCCCAGCCCTGTCTGCGTGTTTCTCTGTGTTTGAGAGGCTGGTTGAGGGCCGAATCCTCCGGTAATCTCATCTAGGGCTCTGGATGACGGAGGTGGATGTGTAAGACAATCACGCGTGATTATGTGAGCGCTGGCGTCACCTTCTCCTTCCCTCCCGCTCGCGGTCACACGGCTTGTCTTACGGAGGAGCGTTTGACAGATAAGGTGGATCTTGTCATGCAGAGCATGCTGGGAGTAGTATGAGGGACCCCTCATTCAGGGGCCGTGTCACCCCATGGGGCTCGGCTAATTGGTGGTCCTGGCTCAGACTGGTTTTCAATAGGTTTTGGACAAAGGCGTCAGTGTGGATCACGTGGACAGGGCGTTGAGAAAGAGGCTCCCAGAGAGACGAGACGAGGGGCCCGAGACAAAGAGCTCAGGACGCCCCATTACTGACCACAAATCACCCCCGTGTTCGGCCCCAGCGCACTATCTGACCCACATACCCATCTGTGTGTGAAGAGCGGCTTTATTCGGCTCCGGGACGAGGAGCGAGGAGCGCTTCAGGTGTTCAGGATCGATCTGTGGGACTGAATTCATGTCAATTAAACGGGTCCTTCATTCAAAACATCAACATTTACTCTCACACTGCAAAATATGATTCTCTTACTTAGTATTTATGTCTTGTTTTCTAGTAAAAATATCTAAACATTCTTGAATCAAGATTAATTTACTGTACAAGTAAAATATCTGCCAATGGGGTAAGAAAAATGATCTTAATTTAAAGGCTAAACGGTTATTTTTCTTGCCCCAATGGCAGATCTATCAAACATAATATACATAATATCATATGATAGACATAAGACATAATATCTTAAGTCATTTTACTTTTACAGTAAATTTATCTTGATTCAATAATGTTTAGATATTTTTAATAATATTGTACTAATAATATTTAGATATTTATACTAGAAAACAAGACAAAAACACTAGTAAGAAAAACATTTTGTTTTTTGCAGTGCACTAAAGAGTTTGTGAGAAATTTCTTTGGGCTGGGTGATAAGGCAAAAAAATTATATCTAGATATTTTTGCTGAAAATTTACAACAATAAATTTTTTTTTTTTTTTTTTATGTAGTCAACTAAAACCTAAGTACAAGTCTCTTTACTAACCATCTGTTTAAAGAAAGCTCTGTTCACACAAGTGATGCTCATCATGGTGTAAAAGCATGAAACAAATTCACTTGCTATATATCTTTGAATAAAAGTTGCATGAAATAAATGTTGTCTTAAACATTTACATTTACATTTACATTTATGTATTTAGCAGACGCTTTTATCCAAAGCGACTTACAATTGCATTCAGGTTATACATTTTTTTTTCTATATGTTCAGAAAGAATATAAAATAAGAAAAATGATAAATGTTTCTTGGCCAAAACATTCAAATTGTGGCAAAATAATACATTTGAATTAATCGAAAAAATATCCAGACTTAGTTTGTTGTCATTACAGTGAAAGTCAATGGAGGCTAGTGTTGTTTGGTTCCCAACGTTCTTCCAAATATCATCTTTTACAGAAGAAGGGAAGTCATACAGGTTTGGAGCGATGTGAGGGTGAAAAACAGGATGACAGAATGATCATCTGTGGCTGAAATATCCCTTTAATTCTCATATTGTTGTATTCATTCAGTCTGCCGATGCACACTTCCTTTTCTGAAGGATGTGACATCACTGATTCAGCTTTCAGTCGGATGATAGCATGTTAAAGACTGATGAAATAGGAAGGAAATGATTGATTCAGTCTTGAACACAGATGCTGCTAATTTGTATGGGTTTGGGTTTTATTGCAGTGTGTGTTTAGTGTGTGTGTGTGTGTGTGTGTGTGTGTGTGTGTGTATGAGAGAGAGAGAGAGAAAGAGAGTGTGTGTGTGTGTGTGTGTGTGTGTGTGTGTATGAGAGAGAGAGAGAAAGAGAGAGTGTGTGTGTGTGTGTGTGTGTGTGTGTGTGTGTGTGTGTGCGTGCACGTGTGCGAGTGTGTATTTGTGTGTCAGTATGGAAGTATTTGTGTGATCTTGCTTCTGACAGAAGTGCAAACCGCTTTAAACTGCATGTGGAGTTGGTCTGAAACACTTATATAAAGCATGGCTTGTGTTTCGTATGTGTTCTGTATCGGTGTCCTGTGTTTAATTTACAACATGAAGGTGTATCAGTATTACAGTATTGTCATACATCTCTAATATTGTTGTCTGAAAAATATATGGATCCACCTTACAATAAATACGTTCCACACACACAGACACACACATGCTCACTGAAACCCAAAGACCCATACCGAAAGGTTTAAGTATGAATACATGTACCTTTACACCCCTACATAAGTACTTTTCTTGCCCCAATGGCAGATATGTTTTGCTTGTTTTAAGCAATAACAGAAAAATACTTAATATATTAAAGTATATATTTTACTTAGTAAATTCGAGTTTATTTAAGAATTCCCTGCTGAAAAAAGCAATAGAAAATGTAATGGATTTAATAGTTTTAATGGGAATTGTATTGGTTTTAATGGAAACTATAATGTGTCTACTGGTATGTGATGGATTCTATTGGTGGGATGTTAAATTCTATTGGAAAAATGCCTAATACAACAGGAAATGTAATGGTTTTAATGGGAATTGTATTGGTTTTACTGGAAACTATAATGGTGTATATTGGTATGTGATAGATTCTATTGGTGGGATGTTAAATCCTATTGAAAAAATGCCCAAAAACACAACAAAAATGAATGTTTTAATGGTTTTACTGGAAAAAAGCTAATGGTTTATAATGGAATTTTAATGGAAACCATTGGAATTTCTGTGATGGTTTCTATTGGGCTTCTATTGTTTATTTTAGCAGGGTTTTTAGATATTTTATTAGAGTGCAAGACAAAAACACTAAGTAAGAGAATTATTTTTTTCCCGATGTACAGTCCCGAGGTGTGTTATGTGTTGTTCAGGTGGGACATGGCCTGGAGGGGAAAAGCTGTTCTTGTGTCGATCTAAAAATATAAATATAGCTGTATATAGAAACAATAGAAGTCTGAGGAATTAAAATGGTCAAATGAAAAACAGCAGGTGGCCTCCTGTTAGTGTCATGTATGGGTTTTAGTATTTATAACTCGCTGTCTGTGGAGTGTCCTCGTTTAGTAAGCGTGTGTGTGAATGGATGTGTTGTGTTGTGGAGGAGTGGTGTGGGATGTGAGGAACGAATTCAACAGGAACGCTGACGCGTTTAGAGCGATGGACTCGAGCGTTCCTGCGCGTTTGGCCGTGAAGGGAAGGTTGCTGCTCTCGCTGATGTGATGAGCGCTAATCGTCCGCTGGTGTTCTCTTACATGCGCTCGGTCAGCATCATCTGCGCTGCTGGATTGAGTGTCTTTAATCCGGTTGAGTGAAATAAAGGAGCAGCGCTGGAGGGGGGTCTGTTCCCTCAGATAGAGACGCTAATCTGCTGCGTTCGCTAGGATTGACCTCGAGCGTCATGAGCGCTCACACAGTTCATTGTTCGCTGAAGGTGTCATGTGACCGGCGCTGTCTGGACTTCTTGTGTGTCCTGATGTGCTTCCGGCTTCACTACTCAGTAGGGATGGGCGATATACCTATTTTGTTTTCGATACGATACCAATACTTTTAAAGGTCAGTATCGACGGTACCAATACTGATATTCGATATTGATACCGATACTTGTAAAGGTCAGTATCGTCGATACCAATATTTTTAAAGGTCATTATTGTCGGTACCGATACCGATATCGATACCGATACTTTTAACAGTCAGTATTATTGATACCGATACATATACTGTATCGATACAAATACATTTAAAGGTCCGTATCGATGGTTCCAATACTGATATACGATATTGATACCGATACTTAACGGTCAGTATCATTGTAACCTTTACAGATACATATACTGTATCGATACAAATACTTTTAAAGTATTGGTGATACCAATACTTTTAAAGGCCAGTATCGTCGGTACCGATACCGATATCGATACTTTTAACAGTCAGTATCATTGATACCGATACAGATACATATACTGTATCGATACCGATACTTTTAAAGGTCAGTATCATTGATACCTATACAGATACCGATACGATATCGATACCATTACTTTTAAAAGGTCAGTATCGTCAATATCAATACCGATTTTGATACCGATACTTTTAAACTTTTTTATATCTCAATGAAATTTTTCTACTGAATGTAGTGTAAATTGGCCCCAAGAGGAGCTAAAATGGGTAAATTTTGGATAACCACTTATTGTCTTTATATTTGAAACGCATTTTAACATTCAATATGCCTTAATTGCAACTTATTGGGTTATATTTTACTATACTATAAAAATGCTATGTTTACTGTAGTGGTAACCATGGGAATCTCCAAATGTATTTAGTCACCACTTGTAGTACACTTGAGTGTACTAGTGTATGAATGATGGGTTCAAGTGGTGATGTAATGTAATGTAAAATGTATTTATCTAGCACTATTAAAACAACACGTTGACCAATGTGCTTTACATCATTCCAATATAAATTACTGTAATTCGTTAAAACAAGGGTATTAGTCAAGCATCACCTACAACGGTTGCAAAAGTTCAATAATGTTGCCGTAAGGCTGCTATTGAACAATTATAAATAAGTGGAAACATTACTCCGTTGTTGATCTACAATGTGGCTTCCAGTACACTATAGGATTGATTTCAAGCTTAGAAACTCTGATTAGTGTAGATAAGTCTTTGCATGGCCATTGCACCGACTTATCTACACTAATCAGAAGCTTGAAATCTAATTGAGTATCAGTGTACTGGAAGCCAATGTAGAAAAACCAAAGACGGAGTAATGTGTTCACGCTTTTTAATATTCAATAGCAGCCTTACGGCAACATTTTGGAACTTTATGCAACCGTTGGATAGATGCTTGACTAATATCATTGTTTAACGAATTACAGTAATCAAGTCTTGATGATATGAGAGCATTTCAAGACTCTTGAATGTCAGACATGATTTCTTAGCCAAATTTAACAAATGAGAAACACTTGACTTTACCACATGATTGATCTGAGTGTTCAACTTCAGGGAGCTATAAATATAAACACCCAAGTTTTTAAATGTGTGCTCGTTTGTCATATGTATCGTATAATGTGACGTCAATTGGCCAAAATTGACGTCACTAACTCAACCGTTAGCTTAGCGGCAGTGTGTCTGTAATAGGGCTGGGCGATGTGGCATAATCACGATTATTTTCATTCAATGTCTTTATGGAATGGATTTCAGTTTTTTGATGGTATTAACTAATCAATTAGAAAAGCCATGTTTTTAGACCAGAGAGGCAAGACATAAGATTTTCTAAACTATTTCCATTCATGTAGAAAACATGCATGAAATATGACATGGCAAATATTGTCTTAAACCTATCCGCATAGCAGTGAAACGCAATGTCGAAAACATGCTGAATATTTCTCCCAACGAGCCTAAATATACAATGACATTAAAGTTTTATGGGGGCCAAAATAGAGCCTTGTGGCACACCACATGTAAGTGTGTACCACATGGTAACTAAATACATTTTAAATGTGCTGCTCGTTTTCATATGTATCGTATAATGTGACGTCATGAAAATACGTCACTAACTCAACCGTTAGTTAGCGGCGGTGTGTCTGTAATAGGGCTGGGCGATATGGCATAATCACGATTATTTTCATAATGTTTTATGGAATGGATTTCAGTTTTTTGATGTTTAACTAATCAATTAAAAACATGATTCAAGTAACATTCTCACTTGTTAAATATCTTTGTAGAAAACATGCATGAAATATGAAGGCAAATATTGTCTTAAACCTATCGCATAATGTAAACAGAAAAATGCTGAATATTTCTGAGCCTAAATATAGACATTAAGTTTTAGAGTCAAAAATTCAAAACAAGTCTTATTGTTAATAGTTTTATTTGATTTTACAAAAAAATGTAATCATGGTAAAACATTAAAATGGTAAATATCACTTCGCTCTAGTACATGTGTGTGAAGCGTTTGTTGATCTGTGATCGCAGCTTCATGTTTTCAGTAAAGCTGTGATTGTGTGTTCGATCAGACGTCCATCGTTTGTCCCCAGCTGAGGCGTTTGTGCGTCAGTCATTGTTCCTGAAGGAAATAAAGGCTGTGGATTCATTAGCTGAGTGGATATTTGAACTTAAGCAGCTCCTCGATTCCATTACGCCACTTTACATTATTCAGCCGCTCATTCTACACATACACTGCTCATCCCCCAAAAAAGTCACTACCTGGATTTAACTAAGAAAATAGGTAAGATGCTCCAATTGGATAATTCCTGCGTGGATGATTATGTTATGTGCCCAAAGAATGAGGTCAGCTGAGTACCTGAATATACCGAATGACCAGGTTATTCCATCAATGATTGTTTTCTTCCCTGATGGTTCGGGCATATTCCAAAACGACAGTGCCAGGATTCATCAGGCTCAAATTGTGAGAGAGTGGTTCA
>CM049881.1:31063510-31081010 GCA_027474115.1 Schizopygopsis malacanthus
TTTTTATTGCCCCATTAGCAGATATTTTTGCTTGATTTAAGCAAAAACTAACAACATTTTTATTTTTTTATTTTTACAGAAAACAAGATTTAAAATCTAAAATAATTTGACTTGTACAGTAAATGCATCTTGATTCAAGAACGTTCAGATATTAATATTAGTAAACAAGACACAAACACTTTTTGCAGTGCATGTTTTGTTCATCATGATAATCCTCACAAACAAACACAACTTTCATTAATTCAGCAGAAGTGAGCTAATCATAGACTATTAACGAACTACACCGTGGTCACGTGACTTCAACATCACCAGCATTCAGCTCCAGACTCGTTTAGGCTTTATTTAAAAGCTTTTCCCTGAAAGGTTGAGTTAAGGTCCTTGCACGCTGAATTTGTTTCATATTAGTCATCGTTTCTTATCAAAATGCTTGCTAATGATGCGAAGACACAGAAAACCAAACCTGATCTGAATGAAGGCAGTGTGTAAACGTGATTGTCTCAACGTGAGGTCGTATTTATTTTATAATGTGATAACATTTCAGACTTAGTGTGCAAAGACCTTTAAAATTAAGAGCTGGGCGATATGACAAAAATTTATTTTTTTCAGAACATTGAACCAATTCTCGATGAATTTAATTTTTGTTATATTTAACGAATTTACAGCATCCTCCAAGTAACATTCTCTTTATGAACCATCTGGTAAAAGAAAGTTCTGTTCACATGACGTTCAACATGCTGTAAATGTCAAACAAATTATCTTGCTAAATAGGAAAAAATGCATGAAATATGAAGACACATATTGTCTCAAGCATATCCTATATTTTCAGTAATCATGTAAAATAAGAAAAAAACTATGTTTTCTTAGCCAAAACATGCATTTTGTGTGTAAACTTGCACTTGATGGATGCGTTTGACTGTCGTGTCTCGTGTCATTTGAAGCGTTGATTCAAAACAATAATTCATCAATTTACAAAAATTCAATCATTCAAATAAATCAGGAAAAATCCACTCAGCCCTAGTTTGCAAGATCACGATTATAAACTCGTTGAGTTGACTTGTTTGGTTTGATGGCATTTATTGTCCTAACAACCTCCGTAGTGCCATTAAACATTAAAATATCTCGAGCTTTTGTTCAACACAGACCTCATTTCATTTATTTAATAATAATACAAAAAAATCGATTTCAGGCCAGTGGAACCAGAAGTGCTAAACGCAACTGATTTTGGCCTAAAACCTTTTTTTGTGTGTTTTTAGTATTTAATCCCTGTGGCTCTCTGGATCTAGAGATTGATATGAGATCTCCACAAGATACCAAAGTCTCCACATGAACTCATCAGATGAGGTGATCTGTCCTGTGTTTTATTCCTCCTGAGGACTTTAATATGTGTATATTGATGTTCTCTCTAAAGCACTTTAAATGATGATCACGTATAATGTGTTTGTGAGCAGTAAAGTGGCATTATTTTCCTCTGTCCTGAATAATGAATGCTTCTCATGTTGTTGTTTTGTCTCTCAGTCCCACCGTCTCTATACGTCACTTTCTATATTCTCATCATGAGCCCTCCAAATTAGCACCGATTATTCTAAGTGTAAAATTAAATTACAGGCTCTAATGAAGGAGTGGAGCTGCTCCGTAGCTCTGCATGCGGATCATGTAACCTAATAATTCAATTGAGATGCTTTTCTCCCGCAACGCTCAGTGAGCGCAACCTTTGAGAAACGCAGACCTGTGATCTATGACGCCAGACGCTCAATTAATGAGAAATCTCCATTAGAAAAATTGCTGATATCAGGAGCGGCTCGTCACAAACGTCTCCTGACGCGGTAAAGAAATGAGATATTGAACAGCTGTCACAGTGGGAAATATGAGACCGATGCTCCTGTGTGTTATTCAGCATCATCAACTTTTATTCCAGTTATTTTAGTGTTATAAAGTTACACTTAATGAAAGTGAGAAGTGATGCTTTAGAAACAAGCTGACTTAGAGAGAAAGAAAACATATTATTTTCTTTTTTGGTTATTTTAGTACATAACATTAAACTGAATGAAAATGAAAAATTATGCTCTTTTCTATTTTATTTTAAGTTAATGTTTCATTTCAAGTGCTGAAAATGTTTTGTAATGGTGGTAGTTTTAGTTAAAGATAGTAACCCTGGTATGATTGTGTGTTTACTGCTGTTTCAAGTGAGAAACACTGATCTTCTGGAGCGTGTGTGTTATGGTTTGTGTCTTTGGTATTTGCTGTATTGTGTCATGTGTTTTGTTATCTCCTCCCTCTCGTTCTTTCTGGTCTTTGATAGGTTGTCCAATGATGTGGTGCATGTTCGTCATTGGTGGTTCAGACGAGGCGGGACCTTTATAAGGACGGCGCTGCCGGTATTCAACGTTCAGCTCATTGTTGGTTTGGTCACGTTTGGGTTAAGAGCTCCTGGATCTCTCCTCCGGCCGATGATCAAACTTGCTTAACTTAAGTGAATTGTGAAAACTGTTGATCACTACCATCTGTTCTAAAACATTGTGTTTTAAGAACGTGGAATGTAGGGGTGTGCTGCTTGGTTATTTTGACTGACTTGTTTGGGCTTTGTTTTTTGTTAGGTAATTAGGGAAGTAAAGTGTATTTTTCTTTACATCAATTAGGTTATTTAATACCACCCCTCTTTTCTTTCTAGATTGGTTTTGTTTGTTATTTTGGCCTTTGTATTCTGGTTGCAGAGTGACATTATTCTATTGGTGACTAAATAATACAGGTGAAACTATTTAATGTTTAAATGCACTATTTGGCTCGATGCAGCTGTCTGGTGCTGCTCTGCGAGGCGATCTCTCAATCTCTGAGAGCAATCTCCGCCCACCGCTCATCTGATATGTATGAGAGTCACGAGTGTAATTCTGCGGAAAACTGAAGGCAGTCTCACACCGAGGTGTATCGCTAACTGGAGCTGCCTCAGTGATTCACGTATCAGTTGTCTCTCAAAGGTACAATACGATTGCAATGTCACAATCCACTACACTGAAGTGTGCAAAACACCTCAATATAACCCATGATGTGCCGCGATTCTGCAGAAATGCGGCGGAATTGCGTGAATGCAGTCATATAATGGACTTTACCATATAACGCGGAATGTCACGGAATTGTCGAAGTTTGGATGAATTAATCAAAAGTCAGTACACTTAAATCGACTCACGCTATGGACTAGTATCTATAAATATTAAGCCGCAAAAACAACATTTAAATATGAATCCTGCATGTTCTGCTTCTCTGTTAAAATGACACAGACGTGCGGTTTCATTTACTGCACACATACATACTGAAGCGCACGTGACGCTCGCAGTGACTTCAGCGTCTGCCGTCTCACTGAAATGAGGACATAAATACATGAACAACATCCCCACTCGGAGAGTACTTCATGAGCATTTGACCGTTTCATTTGAGTAAAACGATCGTCATATCATATATACATAGGCTACAGAAACTTAAAAGGTCCTCATGGCAACCTGTCAAAATAAAAGTTCGGTTTAGCCGAATATATGTATACGTAATACAACTACAATTATACAACTTTTGTTGAGAATAATCACACAATACGCTAAATACGTTTACTTTAGCAGTTTTACAAAATGTTTACAGAGCTTCTGGGTGATCTCTGCTACTTGATGTTATTATTAATATTACTGTTTATTTAATGTTGTTGTTATTAACAGTTTTCAGAATTAAAGACATGTGTTAAAAGCATTTAAAGAACTTTTTTTTTTTTGTCAGAGCTCTTGTTAGTAAATTTTGGCATTAATTTTCATTTTTACTGCACGTATATGGTTCAAAATATCGGTTATCGGTGTTGATCTGTAATAATCGGTATCGTATCAGGCCCTGGTCGACCCCTAGTTACTATACCACATGAGATGCACTGAGTCAGAACACTTTCTATGGCCCTGAATAGAAAGTTTTCAGGATAGCTGGTGAGACCCTGAACTTCCTCAGCTGTCGCAGATGGTACAGTCTTTGCCTGGCTTTCTTGACCTGTGTTTGGATGTGTGCAGTCCAAGTCAGGTCCTCAGAGATGTTTACACCGAGGTACTTGAAGCTACTCACCCTCTCCACAGGGGTCCCACTGATCATAAGAGGAGTGTAGGGCCGCTGCTGTCTCTTCCTGAAGTCCACGATCAGCTCTTTAGTTTTGCTCACGTTCAGAGAGAGACAGTTGTCCTGGCACCATGATGTAAGTCTCTCTACCTCATCCAAGTATGCGGTCTCATCATTGTTGGTAATGAGGCCCAGAACCACAGTATCATCAGCAAATTTGACAAGAGAAGCTGAGCTGTGAGAGGACACGCAGTCGTGTGTGTAGAGAGAGTATAGCAGGGGGCTCAGAGACTCCTATGTTCAGGGTGATAGGAGTTGGAGGAACTGGCCCATTTTCACCACCACTGTGGCTGGTGAGGAAATCTTGAATCCAGTCACAAGGTGAAGAGTTTAGGCCGAGGTCTGAGAGTTTAACAGCTAGCTTGATGGGGACTATAGTATTGAATGTACTGTGTATTCTCATGATGTGTGGTGTATTCTGGTGATTTGTATTCTCGTGATGTATTCTCGTGATTTGAAGTGTATTCTCGTGATGTGTGGTGTATTCTCGTGATTTGTTGTGTATTCTCGTGATGTGTGATGTATTCTCGTGATGTGTGGTGTATTCTCGTGATTTGAAGTGTATTCTGGTGATGCGAGGTGTATTCTCGTGATGTGTGGTGTATTCTGGTGATGCGTGGTGTATTCTGGTGATGCGTGTGTATTCTCGTTATGTGTGGTGTATTCTCGTGATGTATTCTCGTGATTTGAAGTTGTATTCGTCGATGTGCGGTCTCATGATGTGTGGTGTATGTGGTGTGATGTTGGGTGTATTGATCTCGTGATTTGAAGTGTATTCTCGTGATGTGTTCTCATCTGTGATGTTGTGATTTGTATTTGAGGTATAGTGATTTTCTCTGTGTACGTGTTTGAATCTATGATTCTCGTGATGGTACAGTATGTCTCGTGATGTGAGGTGTATTCTCTGATCATTGTAGATGATCTCGATGTGTGGTGATCTCTCGTGATGTACTGTATTCTCGTGATGAGTCAGTCTGTACTTGTGGTCTGGCGGTGAGGAAATCTTGAATCCAGTCACAAGGTGAAGAGTTTAGGCCGAGGTCAGCTAGCTTGATGGGGACTATAGCTCGTGATGTAGCTCGTGATTTGAATTCTCGTGATCTCGTGATGTCTCGTGATAATTCTCATGCTGTATCAGTCTCATTAGCTTTAACTCAGACGAGTCTTTAAAGCATCAGATCCAATTAAGAGCATCTGTAAGGAAGCTCAGGTCAGCTCGGGCTCTCTGCGTGTCTCTGCTCAAAGCGTTGTTTTGATGCATCAGACGTCACACAGGAGCACGGTTTTTCTGTTTCTCTGAGAAGAGAGTTTGAGTGCAGGTTAAAGCTGCTTCAGTGCATTTGTGTTTGTCTGAAGCGCAGTTCATTCATTCTGATCATGATTTGAGTTTGAAGCCTCAGAGCTTCTGCTGCAGGTGTAACAGGATCATGAAGCCATCATTCCTGTCGTGTGTTCATATCGCTGTCATCGTGTGTGTGTCAGTGTGTTAATGAAGCAGATTTAGTGTTTAGGCAAGGCAAGTTTATTTATATAGCACAATTCATACACAGTGGTAATTCAAAGTGCTTTACATAAAAGAAAGTGAAATAATCATTCACAGCAATAAAAACAAGGAGTTAAAAATAATAAAACAAGGAATTTTAAAATGATATAGAAATTGATTTAAAATGAAATTTAAAACAGTTAAATAGAAAAGGATTATACATAAAATACAATGCAGTCAGTTCGGACGTAGCACAGCGCTCATTCAACAAATGCACAGCTAAATAGATGAGTTTTGAGACTGGATTTAAATGTGGCTAATGTTTTAGCACATCTGATCTCTTCTGGAAGCTGGTTCCAGCTGCGGGCGGCATAATAGCTAAAAGCGGACTCCCCTTGTTTTGTGTGAACCCTTGGTATTTCTAACTGACTCGATCCTAATGATCTGAGTGGTCTGTTAGGTTTATATTCAGTGAGCATATCTGCAATATATTTAGGTCCTAGACCATTGAGTGACTTATAAACAAGTAAAAGTACTTTAAAATCAATCCTAAATGTAACTGGAAGCCAGTGTAAGGACCTGAGGACTGGTGTGATGTGCTCAGATGTTCTGGTTCTAGTCAGAATCCTGGCAGCAGCGTTCTGGATGAGCTGCAGCTGTCTAATGGTCTTCTTTGGAAGGCCGGTGAGGAGACCATTACAATAATCCACCCTGCTGGTGATAAAGCCATGAACAAGTTTCTCCAAGTCTTGACTGGAAACAAAACATCTAATTCTTGCAATGTTTTTGAGATGATAGTATGCTGATTTAGTTACTGCTTTGACATGACTACTAAAGCTAAGGTCTGTCTCCAGAATCACCCCAAGATTTCTGACTTGATTTTTAGTTGTTTGACCCCTAGAGTCAAGGTATGCATTCACCTTGAGAACTTCATCTTTGTTTCCAAATGCAATGACTTCAGTTTTCTCCTTGTTTAACTGAAGAACGTTTTGGCACATCCAACTGTTAATTTCATCAATGCATTGGCAGAGGGAGTCAATGGGGCTATAATCATTTGGAGATAAGGCTAGGTAGATCTGGGTATCATCAGCATAGCTGTGATAGGCAATTTGGTTCTTCCTCATTATCTGACTTAGTGGGAGCATATACAGGCTAAACAAGAGCGGTGCAAGAATTGAGCCTTGTGGGACTCCACATGTCATGGACGTCCACTTAGACTTATGCTCTCCTATACTCACATAATAACCTCTCCCTTCTAAGTATGACCTGAACCATTTGAGTGCCATCCCAGAAAGCCCGACCCAGTTTTCCAGTCTCTCTAGAAGTATGTTATGATCGACAGTGTCAAACGCAGCACTAAGATCTAGTAGTACCAGCACTGATATTTTGCCAGAATCAGAATTAAAGCGAATATCATTTATTATCTTAATGAGTGCTGTCTCTGTGCTGTGATGCACGCGGAAACCAGATTGAAAATTATCCAGGTATCCATTTGAGTTTAAGTAGTTGTTCAGCTGATTAAAAACTACCTTTTCAATAATCTTACCTATGAAAGGAAGATTTGATATTGGTCTATAGTTGCTCAACATGGTGTTATCAAGATTGCGCTTTTTCAGAAGGGGCTTAACAACTGCAGTTTTCAGGGAGTTTGGAAAAGTCCCAGAAAGAAGTGAGGTGTTCACCACTTCTAAGAGATCTGCTTCTAAACAGTTAAGCACACTTTTGAAAAAAGATGTGGGAAGTGTGTCAAGATAGCAGGTTGACGATTTAAGATGCTGTACTATTTCTTCAAAAATGTTGCTATCAATTGTTTTAAAAACAGACATAGTCACTTCTTTTTGAGATTGCTGTCGAATCTGTGTGACCTCTGTATTACAGGAAGATGTGCCAATCTCCTTCCTGATATTACTGATCTTCTCTGAAAAGAAGGAAGCAAACTCATTGCATTTGCTGTCAGAGAGCATTTCACTGGGAATCTGACTTGGGGGGGTTTGTCAGTCTCTCAACAGTAGCAAAAAGAGTGCGAGTGTTGTTTAAGTTACTGTTTATAAGGTTTGAGAAGAAGGTCTGTCTAGCTGTGGCTAGTTCCAAATTGAAAGCATGAAGGCTGTCTTTATAGATGCTATAGTGTATTTCTAGTTTCGTCTTCCGCCACATCCGCTCAGCTTTTCTGCATTGTCTTTTCATATTCTGAACTGCTGTTGATTTTCTCCAAAATGATTTTTGTCTGCCATTCTTCTTGCTGACCTTTATCGGTGCAATATCATCAATAACATTCTTAACTTTTGAGTTAAATGAATCCAGGAGAAGATCAACAGAGTCTGCAGAAATGCTTGGTGTTAAAGATAAAGCTTGGTGTTTAGTTGTTTGTCATCTGATCTACCGAAGAGCCCTGTGAAAGATCCCAGCTCACACATTTAGGTTATAAAAATGTTGATTTGAAATGTGTCTAAAGCATTGTTTTCTTGCTGATGTTAATTAAAGATTACAAAAAAGTACAACATTCAATAAACTTTATCTTAATCCAAAATATAACGTTATTTGAATGTTATTTTTTTAAATATTCGAAGAACATTAAAATGTCCAGTTGTCTTGTTATGATGTTATTTAAAGGTTACAAAACGTGTTCATAAAATACATTATGAGAACGTTCAGAGGATTTTGACCAAAGAGCATTTTCTCACAAATATGAATAAAGTAATAAAAATGTTCCATAAACATTACAATAAATTTTTGTCCTAACATTTGTATAACTTAAAAAAAAATCATAGTGAAAGTTGTGAGAACGTTATGTTTTATTACTAAAAAATAATTATCATTTAAAACCCATAGATAGTATTTCTGTCATAATATCTTAGTTTAGTTGAACTGCTTTTATTTTGTTGGTTTGTAGTGAATTCCTGTGTTTATATTTCAGTGACAGTAACAAACACGTGTCCGGATTGTATTTGAATTTGATTAATCATACAGGCCTACTTTTGATTAATTAATCCAAAAATGGCCAAATTATTAAACTTGAGCGCTTAAGCTTCTTATTTAATGCAAGTACACTTTTATTTTATTTAGAAAGATCTGTTTAGTAAGACTTTTCCAGAAAACCTTTTTTTTGTGTGATATTTAAATATTGTGTAATTTTAATTTCTATTTATTTTATTGTATTAATATGTAACTGGTAGAAAATGCACAACACAGATCCTGTGAAACTGTGATCTTCATCTGCTGACACGGCATTAATGTTTATACTATCCACCTTCCGATTCCACATTACAGCGGTTTTACTGCAGATAATTAAAAGCTAAATAAAACATCAAATGTCATAGGAAATCATATGGTGACGACTCTCTGAGTTTACGATCATCTAACTGTGTAATGTGGTTCATGAGCTGCTGTTCTCTAGTGAATATGTGTCCCTGGAGCACAGTCTTAAGCAGCACAGGTATATTTAGTCAACAATACATTGTATGGGTCAAAATTATACTTTTTTATTTTATGCCAAAAATCATTAGGATATTAAGATCATGCTCCATGAAAATATTCCTACCGTAAATATATTAAAACTTAATTTTTGATTAGTAATATGCATTGCTAAGAACTTCATTTGAACAACTTTAAAGATGATTTTCTCAATATTTAGATGTTTTTGCACCCTCAGATTCCTGATTTTCAAATATTGTCCAAACCATACATCAATGTAAAGATTATTTATTCAGCGTTCATATGATGCATAAATCTCAATTTCACAAAATTGACTCTTATGACTGGTTTTGTGCTCCAGGGTCACATATTACTGCAAACTATAGAATGTAACAGTTTCCACACAAATATGTGTGCCTGACATTACTGTAAGTGATTTTTAACTCCAGGTCTGTGATGAGGACGCTCTGTCCGTGTCTGATATGTAGATGTGTGTTTGTTATTTGAAAGCAGCATGAGTTATTTATTCAGCGGCGTGTGATGAAGAGCAGATGAAGCGACCGCTGCGTTCGTCCCTCTCCTAGTCAAATCTGACTTTGAGCAGCTCACAGAAACAAGGAGGTCGTCCTTCGCTCTTTCATTTGTTTGTGTGTGTCAATATGATGTTAACCAGCTTCTAGTTTATTAACCCGAGTGTCATTCTCTTCAACATCATTTACTGGCATTTCAATTACTGGGCAGCTCGTTAAGTGCTGCTTTAGTTAATTACAGAGCGTGGTTGTGAGCGAGACATGCCTGCTGATAACTGATATCAGTGTTCACTGCAAAAAATCATTCTCTTACTCAGTGTTTGTGTCTTGTTTTCTAGATTAAATATCTAAACATTCTTGAATCAAGATGCATTTACTGTACAAGTCAAATAATTTAAGATATTAAGCCTTGTTTAAAAAAAATTATAATTCTACATTTTCTTAGTTTTTGCTTAAAACAAGAGTATTTCACTTACCCCACTGGCAGATCATTTTACTTATTTTAAGCAAAATTCACTTAATTATTTTGTTTCCCCTAGAAACAAGATTAAATATCTTAAGTCATTTTGCTTATCTAGTAAAAGTATCTTGATTTAAGAATTTTTAGATATTTTCACTAGAAACAAGACTAAAATACTAAGTAAGATAAGCCATTTTTGCAGTGTGTGTGTGTCTGTGCGTGTGTGTGTGTGTGTGTGTGTGTGTGTGTGTGCGTGCGTGATGTGATGTGAAACTCATCTAGTAGCTCACAGACTCTACTGCACAAACACAAGAACCTGGGAGAAAATAACTGCGCTTCAGTCTTTCTCTATTAAATGCATAAGCATTAGGTCATGGGTTCGAGTCCCAGTGAATGCATGAACCCAGTGATGTGTGGCTTGAATGCAGTGTGAGTAAAAGCGTTTGCCAGAAGCATGGATGTAAAGCGTGAGGTTTGATCGCTCAGTGTCTCTGCGCCATCGCTCACACATGTTTTTCTCCCATGCAGCAGGGTCTGGCTCTGATCTGCAGTGATTTGTGGGTAATTTGTTGCACAAGGAAACTCATGCGTCCCTGAGAGCATGCGAGGTCAGAGGTCAGTGTGTAAATCAGAGCGCCGTATATCAGTCCGTCCCATCGCTGAGCTCATACTCTTACAGGCTGAGATTCGTGTCAGCAGTTCTCTCAGGTTTTCCATGATGCTCGGTGGCGCGGTCGATCTCTGACGCATGTTCTGCTAAGCCAATTAAAGATATCTGCTGATTAGATGTGTGTATGTGTGTGTTTCTGCAGGCTGAAGTTCAGAAGTGATCGAGCGGCGCGGCAGGACTCAAACATGCGGTCGCAGGCCTTGTTGCTGTATTTCACGGTGCTGCAGACGGCCGGAGCCGCTTTCCCTGAAGACACCGAGCCAATCAGTATTTCACACGGCAACTGTGAGTAACTGCGTCTCATCTCCTCACTGTGTCTCGTCTTGTTCTCATCCCGCCGTCTTTTTCTCACAGCGGCTCTGTGAAATGTGATTCTGGTGGCCAGAGAAACTGTTAATGCTGTCTGAGTCGGCGAGGCTTCAGAGATCCTCTTTTGTTTTGCCTGTCAGGATGAAAGACTTACAAATAAACTCTCTCTCTCACACACACACACACACACACACACACACACACACACACACACTCTCTCACACACTCGCGCACACACACACACACACACACACTCACACGCACACACACACACACACACGCTCATGCTCACACACACACACACACACACACACACACTTAAAGGCCAGTAGGCAAGACACAATTATCTTGGTACTCCTCAGCAGGGCGTCACAACACATGCTGGACACCACCTGAGTCAAACAATCTTACCTTAGACTCATCAGACCACAGGACATGGTTCCAGTAACTCATACTCTTGGCCAAGGTTGTCTTCAGCAAACTGTTTGCAGGCTTTCTTGTGAGCCAGCTTCAGTAGAGGCTTCCTTCTGGGACGACGGCCATGCAAACCGACTGACCTTCTGCTTCTGCCACCTCTAAAGCAATGCTGGCAGCACTCATGCATCTGTTTTCTGAAGCAGGCTTCTGCACCTGACGCACAGCACAAGGACTCGACATCATTGATCGACCCTTGAGAGGCCTGTTCCGAGTGAAACACGTCTTGGAAAACCTCTGTATGACCCTGGCCACTGTCCTGTAATTCAGTTCCAGGCTGTTACCCAACTTCTTTTAGCCTCGGCCATCTTTGTGTAGAGCAACAATTATAATTCTCAGATCCTCAGAGAGTTGTTTGCTATGAGGTGCCATGCTGAGAGTATTGTACTCAATGAACCAACTTTGAACTGCTCTAAAACAAGATACACACATTTGTATAGTCCTGTCAAGCAGACTGAATATGAACATGATGAATAGGACACGTGGCACTGCATGGTTAAAATACGTATAGCTGTTTTCACTTTTGTTGCCAGCTTTTTTGACAATAATGTCTGTATGTTGAGTTATTTTCAGGACAGTTAATCTTTACTGCTATACAAGTTGCACATCATCTACTCTAAAATATATCCAAGTTTCATTTCTATAGAATTGTCCCTTGGACAGATATACTAAAATGATTGCCCGAAATGCGAGGGGTGTACTCACTTTTGTGAGATACTGTAAATAATTAAAATATTAACTTAAATCTCAGGAGGATTCAAGTAAATATTTATTTTCGTCCTGATTGCTAAAAAATGTCATTAGTGTTTTTGTCTGTTTTTGATCGATTATGGTGTTGAAGAGCAAAAAATGATTTTGCCACGAAACGTCTGTGAATCAAACTCTGTTCCACTTCCTTCCCTGTGTGTGTGTGTGTGTGTGTGTGTGTGTGTGTGTGTGTCAGATACCAAACAATATCCAGCGTTCGTGGGACACAAACCGGGAAGGAACAACACGCAGCGGCACAAGCTGGACATTCAGCTGATCGTCATCATGAACCGGACTCTCTATGTGGCCGCGAGGTGAGTTTGCTATTTAAAGATGGTCCCGGTTATTAGCAGAGACTGGTAAAGCGCAGCTTGAGCAGATTGTTGGCATGGTAACCAGCAGCCCATTCACAGCATATGGATGAGAAGCAGCACATGTTCAGAGTCAGAGAGCCAGCGGCCGTGAGAATCAGACGAGAATCGACCCATAAAATGCAGCCAAATCACAGAGATGCTGACTCGCACGGGACTAATGTTATCACAAGACCTCGGTGTTCGGCGAAGTGTGGAAAGTCATTTGCAGGGGAATTTTTACATTACATATTAGAAACATGGCCGATTCTATCAATTAAGATCACAGACCACCTCCGCAATTATTACAAATGACTGGAGGTCACCAGGTATTACTAACCCCCGTGCGAAGAGAACATGTATTGTGTTTCCTTCATTACTTTTTTAAATATGTCTTTTTTTTGGGCGTGTTTTACAGAGAGTTACACTTGATCACACTCTTGATTGATTGCTGTAGGCTCCGCCCACTCACTCTCCACTAATGAAAACGCTGGAGCTCTGATTGATTGATTGCTGTAGGCTCCGCCCACTCACTCTCCACTAATGAAAACGCTGGAACTCTGATTGATTGATTGACAGCTGGAGTCTCCGCCCACTCAATCCTCCACCAGTCAGATGTCTGATTACACGAGGGATCTCTAGCACGAGGGAAAGCTCTAGCGGTGGATCAGTGTTTTTCTGATGGTCGGATCACAGCTCGTTTCACACTAGATCTCTTGTTTTTCTCTCTGCAATCTTTCCTGCGTTCAGCTGCAGGCTCTTCTGGGCTTTCTGTTGTTTTGTGGCTTTATTTAGGCCTGTAGTGGCTGATGTGACTCAACAACACGTGTGTAAAAATAGGTTTTCTTCAGCTTGTTTTGTTTCTTGAAACACCAGTGCAGCTCACCAAAAACAAAACCGTGATGAAAATACAGCAGGACAGAGAGAAAGAGGAATGAAGTTGTGATTAGAGGTCTTCACGGAGGACCCGAGACCCAAGGACCTGGGACCCGTACAGGTTCGGGTCTATATTTTAAATGGTCAGCTGGGTCCGGGTCGGGTCCCAATCTATTGCTTCGGGTCCCGGATATTTTTTAACATTGTGTTTAATACCCGAGTCGATCGGAGAACACTGCACCTGCCAGAGATCAGTGCCAAAAAAAACACGCGTTACCTCAGCCGCCAGAAACAGAGCGTGGGCAGACTTAATGTAGTACTGCAAGCGGACGGTGATCATGGATTGCTTCATGAGTGATGTGAAAAACAAAACTGCAGAGACACACCTGTTATTGAACACACACGCAGTAAAGTGTAACGAACTTCTAATTCTGTGCGTTTTTTGATGAAAGAAAAATATTGCTCCGAGTCTTTATTACAAGCAACAAAAAGTATGGTTATTGTAGTTCAAAAGGGTAAACGTAACAGTCGAAGTTGACTCGAGATGGAAAAAAAACTGCGAAGTTGCATTAGTCATCCGTCTCCGTGACAGCAAGCAGACTTTTAAAGCTGGAAAAATGAGTGGATTAAGACTCTTTCAGTCGGCAAGAGATCGAGAGGAACAGCCGAACATGGATGGAAAAGAGGATTGTATGCATCGCAGTCAGGGAGAGGGCTACTAACAGTAGTTAAGGCAAAACTTTTTTCGCAACTTGTTTATTGACTTAATAGCATTTGCTGTGCAATATGTGCTGAACGGGACGGGTGCAGTCAGGCCTGTGTCTTCCCAGCCGGGTTCGGGTCTAACTTTCAAATAAAATACGGGTCCGGGTCGGTTCTGTGCAGCACATTTACGGGTCTCTTCGGGTTGTGAAGACCTCTAGTTCTGATCAGTGACCGGTTGCATAAATTGTTTAGTCTGCTCTTGAAACGTTAATCAACTCATTTTTCTTTTAAGACTAGTCAGAACTTTTTTAAAGCCAGCTACAAAAGAAATTCATTTGTAAATTGTTCTGAATCCAGAAGATTAACTCTTAGCTATCTGCTAGTTAGTCAAACTAGTTCTTAAGGTGTTTGTGTAACTGGACCCTGGTGATGTGAATATAAAACACACTTTAAATACAGGAGAGCTGATCTAAAGCTGCGCAATCCACACTGATCTGCTGTGTATTAATTATGGATATAAAATGATATTGTGTCAGATATTGAGCTGAAGTTTCTCAGTGTTGCAGTGGACATCTCTTATGAAAAAGAAGTTTATTCAAGTGTGATATTAGTATACTTCTTTTAAACTAAAAATAGGCTTAGTCTACTTTTTATGTACTTCTCAGAAGTATACTTAAAATGAGATTTAAGTATACTTGACTTATACTTAGAAAAAGTCTAAATATATTTGAGCTTGTGCTCCGTGTTTTCATCGCTACACGGTAGGAGGCGCTAGAACACTACAACATCTTCTGTACAGAATTCACAAAAAACAAACACAAGTGAAGAAGAAACCGAAACAACAGATGCTTCCACGTGTCATCTAACACCATCATCAGGCATAAAACAGCATCATAAATGTGTGACGTTATGAATAAAATATCACCAATGACGAGGTAATAATGACTGGCAAGCTTTGTGGTCTTGATTTGATTATCATTCTGAATCAATTCATATCAGCTATTAGTTCAAAATATTCTTTATTACTTTACTTTTGAGACGTACCCACATTCAAGTGTTCATAAAGGAATGCATGAAGCTAGAATACAATGTGTTTGTTTACAAGCAGATACTCTGTTCTTTCTTCTGATGCTTTGTATGTTCAGATATTCAAAATATATACACATTAATACCTAAATAGGGACGAAGTAGTATATTTAAAGTATGATGTAAAATTCACTTAAAGAAAACATACGAGTATACTTGCAGTATAAAACTACTAAACGCATAGTCTATACTTCAAAGTGTACTAAAAATGCTACAAGTATTTAATTAGTAAACTATCAGTACACCTATAAGTTCACTTTTAGTATATTTGACAAAACGTTGATGTAAACTAGTCGTGTACTCAAAGTTTATTACTGGTTTACTTAAAGTATACTACTACAAGTACACTGATATTTGTATGCTTACTACATAAAAATATACTCCAAGTTTACTACTGGTATACTTAAAGTATACTTTTATATACTTGAAAGTGGGTCTGAAGGAGTATTGAAATAGTACACTTACAAGTATACTACTACAGGTACACTGATATTTGTATGCTTAATATAAAAATATACTTAAACTTTACTTAAGTATACTTAATACTCAAAGTTTTCTACTCTGGGGGAAAACAAGAGAAATGTTTTTTGCGCTAAACAGGTTGTTTTTGAAAGTCGGTGCTTGAAATAAAGCTGCTCTGAAATTACACTGATAAGTCCAGTGTTAATAATTTTAATTAAAGGCCTATAAATCATTGTTTAAATTAATAGACCTGTTTTAAAAATATTTTCAGTGAGGAGTAATCTAATAGCCTAATCTTTTATTATCCTCACAGCGCATCAGTTATGCAGTGATGCGCTATTAAATTAATTGTAATTTAATAATAATAATAGTCCTGATAATAAGAATGCATACATTAATTAGAAAGAACAAATCCTCTTAATGCAAATATTTTATGCTTTTGATAATATCTCTGGCTATATTCGACACATGATTTGATGCATGATTAAACATGCCTTAATTTTCCTCTTGTGTTGTCATGGAACTGAAAAACTAATATGTGTAGGTGTTGAGTATGTGTTTATAGTATTTCATTTTTTAGATTTGGTGTATACTTTAATACTGTAGAGATTGATGTCTTATTCAGTTTAGTATTATGTTAGGTTTGAACTTGAACAGTTTTATAAAGTGCATAAATGCGCTTAAGTTTTGGTGTTTTTTTGTCATTCGAAAGATGTTTTCACTGAATGCATTTTATGCATGCATCAATAAACGATCCAGTTTATCCACATAGAAGCTGTTGAGCTTCGCTGTGTGAAGAGTTTTGAAAGTTTTGAGGCATGTGATTTATAAAAGTCTGTAATTATGGATTTAGTTGTTATCCGCTCAAGTGGATTCAGACCTCAGTAGATGTGAGATATAGAGCTGAAGTTTCTCAGTAGCTATGTTTCCATCCACCTACTTTTAAGAGCAACGCTGGATGGAAACGCATCAAATCTAAAAATGCGCTTAATTAAAACATATGCACACAATTGAGTAGGATAAACTTTTTATCCAATTAGAAAAAATGTGCATAAGCTACTGTATGATGCAAACACATTTACTGAATACATTCCACCATGTGCATTAAACTACCATCTCTGCCATGTTAAAGTGAGACGACAACCTAAGAGGCATTATTAAAAAATAGCTTTTTCTTAAGACAGCTTAAAAAGTTTGGTGAATCTAAAGTTGGTATGTTCAGTTTTTATGGGTCTGTCATTGAAAGCGTGATGACTTTCTCTATAATAGTGTGGTTTAGTAGAAGTCAGATTGGTAATATAACTCTTTTGGATGTGATCTTTAAGCTATTGATGAGATCTATGTCTCATGTTTGCATATTAAAGGTCTTACTCTCCTGAAAGCTCCAGACACCTCGTTACGCCTCTTCCTTCAGGCAGACGCCTCGGAGATATTAAAACTAAGTCTACATGTTTTCTGAACATTGCGCATGCTCTTAATTGCTCTGGTATCTATGCATTTGCATTTCACTCGTTGTAATTGATATGATATATACTGTACGTATAGATTCATTTATGTCAAAGTCTGCTTTATTGTCAATTCTGCCTCATGTACAGCACATGCACCCACAGATAACACTAACAATAGAGCTTAAAAATACAGATTAAAACAATATGTGACCCTGGAGCACAAAACCAGGCATAAGGGTCAATTTTTTGAAATTGAGATTTATACAATTATACATAAATAATATTTCCATTGATGTATGGTTTGGACAATATTTGTAAATCTGGAATCTGAGGGTGCAAAAACATCTAA
>CM049881.1:31083510-31108510 GCA_027474115.1 Schizopygopsis malacanthus
AAGTTGTTCAAATGAAGTTCTTAGCAATGCATATTAATAATCAATAATTAAGTTTTGATATATAACAATATATGAATATGATATACACTATATTGCCAAAAGTATTGGCACCCCTTCTAATGAACAGGTTTGACTACTTTAGTAACTTCCATGCGTACAAATCTTAATGTTTAAGCATATAATGATATATACAATAAAGTGACCCAATACTTTTGGCAATATAGTGTGTGTGTGTATATATATATATATATATATATATATATATATATATATTTCTAAATGACACATTTTGGCTTCCAAACAGCAAAAAAAGTGTTTGTAAAAAAAAATATACCTACAACAATCATGGAACTTAATTATCAAACATTAAAATACTTAATTTTGTCTTTTGAAAGTCACTTCATCAACACGAGTTTCACATCCGCGCTTCATTAGACCTGAAATAAAATAAAGAAACGGTCTGCTCTGCAGTAACTTCATCAGCTGAGATCGGCAGTAATTACACGCTAGAATGGAATTTCACTAACGAGTGCGGAGCGACACCGTACCTGTGCTGATTGAAATTCATCCGTCAGAAACACAATCGCTGTGTAACTCAGATTCACCGAGCTGATTAATTGAGCTGATGTGATTAATACTGCTGGAGGACTGAACGAGTGTTTCTGTACATCTCACACACACACACACACACACGCGCTCGCTCACTCACTCACTCACTCACACACAGCACACACACAAACTCACTCTCTCACACACACTCACTCACTCACTCACTCACACACAGACGCACGCACACACTCACACTCACTCACTCACTCACTCATTCACTCACACACACACACACACACACACACTCACTCACTCACTCACTCACTCACTCACTCACTCACTCACTCACTCACTCACTCACTCACACTCACACACACACTCACACACACACACTCGCACGCACGCACACTCTCACATACTCTCTCTCTCACACACACACGCACACAACACACACACTCGCACGCACGCACGCACACTCACACACTCTCTCTCTCTCTCACACACTCTCTCTCTCTCTCACTCACTCACTCACTCACTCACACACACACACACACACACGCACACACAACACACACACACACACACTCTTCTGATGCCACTATGATTAATAACTGGGCTTTCATAACGTTTGAGGAGTTTCATTGGCCTCCTCTGGTGGCCTTCATTTCACAAATGGCTTTTCTATTAGATTGAGGGAGCGCGCGCGTGCGTCATCTCCAGCCTGAAGAACGCTGGATCAGATTCAAAACATGTCCCAGTCGCATCAGATGATGATCTTACACCGATATGAACATCAACACGGCAGCTCCGAATAGAAGAAAGACCAGAACACAAGAGAAGATCAACTAGAATTTACCCAGTGACCATTCATCAGCTAATGCATTCTGGGAAATTAAATGTTCTTTCATCCTTGTCCATAAATTTGTTTATCCTATTTCATTTTGTTTATATTTTATAACTCTATATAAATTGTTTCATTTATCATTGTTATTTGTGTACTATTATAGTTTTTGTTCAAATATATTTTCAGTTTTCATTTTGATTATAGATTCGTTTTTTGTAATTCATGCACTTTTAAAAATATTTATATTTGGGTCAAATTAATTAATATTTAATTGGCAGTCATTCTGTTTTAGTTGATATCAGTGCCTATTCACGTTAGTTGCAACATTTCAAATTTTCACTCATTTTTATTTGAATTCGGTTTTATTTCAAATAGCTCAAATGTTTTTAATAATTGACTTAGTCAAGGCCTATTAATTAACAAAGCTTCGTTTGTAACGAATGTAGCAGAGGTTTAGCTCGTAATTCTGCTTTCTGAAATACAAAGCTGTATCCTGAAATGCTGGACTCAAACTCAATTCAAATAATTCTATTCATCTTCATTCTATTGCAGTATTTGCAGGGATTTTTTAACCTTTTGCAAGGGCAGTTTTTCCACAATTACTTTATTAAAAATATCTATATACTATAATACTTCAATCAGAATCCTGTGATCATGTGATCATTAAACGTTTACACCAGGAGCTCATTACAGTGCTGCAGCATCGCCGAATCCATGTTTCTGATATTATAATAGTGATTATTAATGTGTCTTCACAGGGATCACATTTACACGGTGGACATCGAGACGGCAGACACGGAGGAGATCTTCTTCAGTAAGGTGAGTTCTGTCCTTCCCTTAATTACCTGGCAGCAAACGAAGCCAGCGTCTCTAAGACGTGACGTGTGATTGCTGTAATGATCTGTGTCCACAGAAGCTGACGTGGAAGTCCAGACAGGCCGATGTGGACACCTGCAGGATGAAGGGCAAACACAAGGTACAGCCGCTGATGATGATGATGATGATGATGATCACACGGCTCTGCTTCTTGAGGAGAATATCGGCTGATTTGCAAAGAAAGGCCTGATATTAGGAAATGTGATTGATGTCCGGAGTTCAAAATATCAATTCAAAACTTTACATGGTTTTCGCAAAAATCCCCCCCCCCCCCCACCAAAAAAAAAGTGCATTAAGCTGCCATATATACAAATGGTCATTTTTTTTAATGTGCATGCAGCAAAGGAGTGTAAAATGTTAAAATACTCCATTTAAAGTTATAAATAAATACACTTTTTTCACAAGATCTGTGATTATCTGTTGGTGGTTTGGATAATATCTGGCTTATGCTTGCAAAAAAGACCGAATGTATATAAAAATAGACTTTTTTAAATTTACATGCTGCAAAAAATGATCAAATGATCCATTTAATGTCAAGGAACTTTACATGAACACAAGTTTGTAAATAAATTGATCATACAGAGTTCAAACTTTCTTTACATTTATATATAGGCTATGCATCAGCTTTAATGCACAAATGACAACATTTTTGGTTTGAATGACAAAAGTGCAAATTGTACCATTTAATTGACAAGCTGCAAAGAAGTGGAAAAGATCAAATGCTTAATTTAATGTGAAAGAACTGTACATGAGCACAGGTTTATAAATAAATAAAGAGCTGTGATAGTCTGTGGCAGTGCACTTAAAGCACTGAAAATCTGGCTCATGTTTGCACAAAAGGCCTAATATTACCTCATTATCATATCAACTTTCCATGTGCAGTTTTTCTCTGAATAAGAATGCAGATTTTTCTAATGATTTACATGTACTGTATCAGCTTTAATAACTTATCAAAGCAAAAAGTCAAATGTCATAAATGTCAGTTTTTCATTCAAAATGCGTCATTTAACTCACAATCTCCACAGGAGTGCAGAAAAATGTTTAAATACTCAAATTAATGTGAAAGAACATCTACACAGACGTGTTTAGAATTAAATAAGCTTTTATTCTCAACAATATCTATCATTTTCTGTCTCTGTTTGGATGCAGTAAAAGCACTGAACACATCTGGCTTGAAATCAGGATCACAATATAATGTCTAGAAATGTTTGTAATCAGTAAGAAACAAGCGTAAATGATAAGATATGATTTTCTCAATTTCTCGTCTCGTTTCAGGACGAGTGCCATAATTTCATCAAGGTCCTGCTGCAGCAGAGCGACGACTCTCTGTTCGTCTGCGGAACCAACGCCTTTAACCCGTCCTGTCGGACCTACAGGGTAAGAGTGTGGTGTTAGCGTGACCTCTGACCTCAGGGTCAAGGGTCAGACAGCGTTGGATGAGAGCTGTTCTGAATGAGACACGTGTGAGATCGGGACCGGGTGTTTTCTGACCAGTGATTGGTGAAGCGGTTCAGAAGTAGTCCACACTCTTCAGCTTTGAGATCACCGGTGTGTTTGTGAGGGAGCTGGAGAAAGGCTGGGTTTTGCTGTGATGTATTGGCTCTAAACGCTGCTGTTTTCACATTGAGCGGCTGCTTTAGTCTCGCTCAGTGTTTTTACTCGATTTGACCCCATCATCTGCTGCTCCGAATCACAGAATGACCAGAAGATTTCTGCCAGCCGTCGCTGTCTAATAACTGGCTCGGTTCAGCAGAGAGATGCTGAAGCGCGTTTGCCAAAAGCAGCATTTCCCCCCCGCAGACGCTGAGCCTTTGGAAGCCCTTGAGCAGCGTAGTGTCCACGGCTCTGAAAACAGCGTCTGTTTGAGGGCCAAAGTCGTCTCACTTTAATCATCAGCGTACAAATGTTCTCCTGAACGGATGCTTGGATACGCGGCCTCCTCCCGAGAGTCCATCTGCGGCCCGCTCCGAGCTGCTGGATTTAGGGATGGTGTCCATTACATCAGCTGTTGCCGGGCGGAGCGGAGCATAGCTATCCAAATGATGATCGGAGCGCATGCTTTCCTTCTGACTGCTTTATGTGCTCTGATGCGGGTCCAGACTGGTTTATACTGGTTCTGAGCTGATCCAGAATGTTTTATACTGGCTCTGAACTAGTCCAGACTGGTTTATTGTGGTCTGGTATTGGTCCAGACTGGTTTATACTGGCTCTGAACTAGTCCAGACTGGTTTATTGTGGTCTGGTGCTGGTCCAGACTGGTTTATACTGGCTCTGAACTGGTCCAGACTGGTTTACACTGGTTCTGTGCGGGTCTAGACTGTTTTATACTGGCTCTGAACTGGTCCAGACTGGTTTACTGTGGTCTGGTGCTGGTCCAGACTGGTTCTGGTCTTAGTCCAGACTGGTTCTGGTGCTGGTCCAGACTGGTTTACTAACTGGTCCAGACTGGTTTACACTGGTTCTGTGCTGGTCTAGACTGCTTTATACTGGTTCAGAACTGGTCCAGACTTGTTTATGGTGATCTGGTGCTGGTCCAGATTGGTTTATACTGGATAAAATATAAACAATGAAATGGATATTTTAAAAGTTGATAAATATGTAAATAAATAAATGTTAATGTTTGTGCTTCTGTATCTGCTGACCAATCTACAGCATTTTTGTCTTTTTGTAAAAAGAAGAACAGCGTGTCGTATCTGTAGTTGAGAGGATGTTTCTGTTCGTTTGTGTAGATGTTACATTAATTTTACTATGTTTAAATCATTCCCTCACTCTAATTAAATCAAAAGGGAATTAAATGAATGTACAGTGAGGCCATGATTTAATTGAACGAGCGAACGAGTTGAGTCTTAGGAATTAATTCTCAATACATCTTTGTCATCTGTGGCTCAGTACATCATCCATCTGAGTTTGTCATTGTACTGTTTTATTGTTTTATAAGAATAATAATGAATCCAGCAGTTTCAAGCATTGGTTTTGTTCAAAGAAAGAAGATTGAAGTTTTGAGATCGAAGTAAACGCTGTATCTGATCCTGTAAACAGTGCGGTGTAATCGCTAATATCGATTCTGTCTCAGGTTATTAATCGCTGAGATTCCTGGTTCGCTCTTCCTCGCTGTCATGCTGCGGAGCGGGAATACCGTGACATTCCTGATCCCTGTTTGTTTCAATGTATTTTGGGAGGAATGTTAATTGGGTTCCTGATACGTCCCACGTGAGCGCTCGACTCCTGATCGACCTTCTTCAGAATCGCCAAGATAGAAATAGCCAGTGAAATGAACGGCCTCAGAGAGGAAGAGCTTTAAAAATAACACCGTCTCAGACGCTGAAGGATAGGGTGGGTTTGACCTCTGACCTCTGACCTTTCCCTTCATTCCTGCAGATGGACAGTCTGGACGCCGCGGGCGATGAAATCAGCGGAATGGCACGCTGCCCGTATGACGCCAAACACGCCAACGTGGCCCTGTTCGCCGGTAAGACACCGCCGTCACGTCTGAAACGCTTCCATAACGAACGTCTCTCAGAGGAATGCTGGGAAACACGAGGAACTCCCGCCGTGGCTCCCTGTTTACGGGAAGAGTGTTTGCTGGCAGCGGCTCGTGTGCGGCCGCTCTGGAAACACATGAAACTATTGTGCTGTGGTTAGAGAGCGTAGCTGGGAGTCCCTCCCCGAAATACAGCAGCAAAAATAACCCTGGAGATGGAAAACCCGCATGACTCATTCCTCCATTAGAGCCGTAAAACCTTCCAATTGCAGGCCAGAGAAACTTCTGCTTTCCCAGCGGCTAAAATAATGCAATTACACGCTGCAAAAAATGCTGTTTGGAAGTTAAAAACAGATTTTTGGAGTACGTTTAACGAGAAAATACTTTTTCAGTCTTTCTACTTCAAAATGACATGTTTAATTTTAATGTGTTACTTTGTAATTATTTGTGCAATTTCTACATTTTGAGTAAATCCTACAGCAAATTATTTAGGACCACTAGGAAAGTGAATTCAGGAAAATTTGCCTTTATTATTAAAATAGGGTCGGGAATGTAGTGAATTATAAATAAATTCATAAATGTATTTATTCATAATGTTTTTAAATGACATAATTAGATAGTACAGTACATTGGTGGATATAATATCAACAATTAATTGACATGAAATATTATTTTTTAACAGCCCGTGGTTTGTAATTAATATTAATGTGATAATAATCTTTATAGGCGATTTTCTCATAAGCTTATCTCTCTTGATCATTTTTGTGTAAATCTGCCTTTTAAAAATCTATATTTTAAAACCATTTATCTGCTTAGTTATTAACCAACCAAAAGTATTTTTGCCATGTTTACAGCAGGGAATGAATTATAAATATGTAAATTCAAAATGAGAATTAGAGATATTATAATAAATTGGTTGATAAAATACAAACCATATAATGAACATTTTTATAAAATGTATCAAACGCCTCGATTGAATTTAATATCAATATGCTATTTCCTCGAGCCAGTATTCTTAATACATGTACCTTTATATAACTCTAATATATATTAGTGCTATCAAACGATTAATCGTGATTAATCGCATCCAAAATTACAGTTTTTGTTGACATAATAAATGTATATGTACTGTTTATTTATTATGTATGTATAAATACACACACATACAGTATATATTTTGAAATGATATGACATAATGATATTTGCATGTTTATATATTTATATATTCACGTTTATATATTTATATTATACATAAATATATTTAAAATACAAACATAACATATTTTTCTTAAATATATACATGCATGTGTTTGTATTTATATGTACATAATAAATATACACAGTACACACTCTTATTATGTAAACAAAAACTTTCATTTTGGATTCGATTAATCGCGATTAATCATTTGACAGCACTAATATATATATATATATATATATATATATATATATATATATATTAGTTAATACATTTATGTAAATAAATAAATGTGCTAAATTTGTGCTTCTTTATCTGCTAACCACAGAGTATACAGTATATCTGTAGTTGAGAGGTTGTTTCCGTCATTTGTGTAGTTGTTGGATTGACTGTAAATCATTCAAACACTGTTGTTTTCTGCTGTAGATGGGAAGTTGTACTCGGCCACGGTCACAGACTTCCTGGCGATCGATGCGGTCATCTACCGCAGTCTGGGTGACAGTCCGACTCTCCGGACGGTCAAACACGACTCCAAATGGCTGAAAGGTGAGCTGATTTTACCATGACCTGTCGTCACATCAGCGTTAATCCCATCGGAGAGCCAGTGTTGGGGAAAGTTGCTTTTAAAAGTAAAGCATTACAATATTGCATTACTATCTAAAAAAGTTACTAATTACCTTACTTAGGTACTTTTTATGGAAAGTGATGCGATACGTTACATTTGAGTTACTTTTTCAATCTGGGCTAGTTTGTTTTTAACAAAAACAAAGTTCTTCTTTTACAAACGTAAAAGCCCTTCGATATTTAATTTAGAACTACAGTAAGATCATGTTGATATTTAGTCTAGAACTACAGTAAGATCATGTTGATATTTAGTCTAGAACTACAGTAAGATCATGTCGATATTTAGTCTAGAACTACAGTAAGATCATGTTGATATTTAGTCTAGAACTACAGTAAGATCATGTCGATATTTAGTCTAGAACTACAGTAAGATCGTGTTGATATTTAGTCTAGAACTACAGTAAGATCATGTTGATATTTAGTCTAGAACTACAGTAAGATCATGTTGATATTTAGTCTAGAACTACAGTAAGATCATGTTGATATTTAGTCTAGAACTACAGTAAGATCATGTTGATATTTAGTCTAGAACTACAGTAAGATCATGTCGATATTTAGTCTAGAGCTACAGTAAGATCATGTCGATATTTAGTCTAGAACTACAGTAAGATCATGTTGATATTTAGTCTAGAACTACAGTAAGATCGTGTTGATATTTAGTCTAGAACTACAGTAAGATCATGTTGATATTTAGTCTAGAACTACAGTAAGATCATGTCGATATTTAGTCTAGAACTACAGTAAGATCGTGTTGATATTTAGTCTAGAACTACAGTAAGATCATGTCGATATTTAGTCTAGAACTACAGTAAGATCATGTGTCGATATTTAGTCTAGAGCTACAGTAAGATCATGTGTTGATATTTAGTCTAGAACTACAGTAAGATCGTGTTGATATTTAGTCTAGAGCTACAGTAAGATCATGTTGATATAAGATTATATTTAGTCTAGAGCTACAGTAAGATCATGTTGATATTTAGTCTAGAACTACAGTAAGATCATGTCGATATTTAGTCTAGAGCTACAGTAAGATCATGTTGATATTTAGTCTAGAACTACAGTAAGATCGTGTTGATATTTAGTCTAGAGCTACAGTAAGATCATGTCGATATTTAGTCTAGAACTACAGTAAGATCGTGTTGATATTTAGTCTAGAACTACAGTAAGATCATGTCGATATTTAGTCTAGAACTACAGTAAGATCGTGTTGATATTTAGTCTAGAACTACAGTAAGATCATGTTGATATTTAGTCTAGAGCTACAGTAAGATCATGTCGATATTTAGTCTAGAACTACAGTAAGATCATGTTGATATTTAGTCTAGAACTACAGTAAGATCATGTTGATATTTAGTCTAGAACTACAGTAAGATCATGTTGATATTTAGTCTAGAACTACAGTAAGATCATGTTGATATTTAGTCTAGAACTACAGTAAGATCGTGTTGATATTTAGTCTAGAACTACAGTAAGATCATGTTGATATTTAGTCTAGAGCTACAGTAAGATCATGTTGATATTTAGTCTAGAACTACAGTAAGATCATGTCGATATTTAGTCTAGAACTACAGTAAGATCATGTTGATATTTAGTCTAGAACTACAGTAAGATCGTGTTGATATTTAGTCTAGAACTACAGTAAGATCATGTCGATATTTAGTCTAGAACTACAGTAAGATCGTGTCGATATTTAGTCTAGAACTACAGTAAGATCATGTTGATATTTAGTCTAGAACTACAGTAAGATCGTGTTCTCTCACAACGCTCTGCACTGATTTCTGTAACTATGGCAACACCAGAGCTGTCACTCAAAACATCATAAACAAAGTAACTGTTACTTATTTGAAAAAGTAACTTTAATTAAAAATCTAAAAAGTAGTCTATTGCTTTACTAGTTACTTTTAAAAAGTAGTCTGGTTACGTAACACATGTTACTTATAATGCTTTACCTGCAGAGAGCATTAATCGTGTCTAACGAGTGACGGACATCACTGAGACGAGCTCTTCACAATATGCTATGATTTGAATTCACGTTTTGATGTTTGAGCTCACAGTTGCTCTTTTTGATTTCAGAGCCGCATTTCATCCAGGCCATCAATTACGGCGAGTTCATCTACTTCTTCTTTCGGGAAATCGCCATGGAGTACAACAGCATGGGGAAGGTATGGGAAAATCATCTAGCGTGTTTTCCTGCTTCAGACAGGAAGTGACAGGAAGTGGGCGTATGAAGTATGTGAGGGTTTTTAAGAGATCTCAGGCGCGGCCCGTCAGGACGCAGGTACTAAAAATAACACAAACATTGTCTGCTATCCCAACGACGAGCCCTAAATAGCTTTAGGTCCAGAATTGACTTCCTAGTCTGTGAGTGCTATAAGCAAACAGAAGAGTGCATAACAAAGGCTCATTGTTGTGAGTTCAAAGGCAGAAGACGTGAGATTTGAGAGGAGTAATTACAGCCTGAGCGTCTCCGGTGAATATGAGTTTCTCCAGTTACTGAACGGACCGACCTGCCAGATTACTGTAATTACAGCGACCCTCGTACTCCACACTAACAGCTCAAATTACAGCCGAGTCTATGTCAGCAGGAAGAATATCTCAAGTCACATTTGTTTCTATACAGAATCAATGATTCATCAAATATGAAACCAGTTCAAATTTCAGCTGTAAACCAGCTCGAGTCGTTATTCAAATCAGATCTGCAAAATTAATCAGTTACGAAACTAAATTGATTTCAGCTCTAAAGCAGTTCTACACAAGAATATATTTAGATCAAGTTTTCACATCTGATAGTAGCAATGCATTTAGATCAACAATATTGCTGACTATTAATTAGGATTGGGTATTGAAACTCATTTTATAATTTGTTTATTCACAAGCTTGCAATTTGCATTTAGATATATATGCAAACAGGTCCAGTACGTCAATTTTTAGCAATGAAATGTATTTAGACTAATCCTGTAAAATACTATAAACCCTGTCAGTCATTCATAAAATGTTAAATTGTACATAAGGCGGTTTCTATAATAAACACATATAATACAATTTTAATGATATAATTATATATCTACTGCAGTTTGTTGTTGAAATATAAACATTTAAACAGTGGATGTCGTAACATGTTTTCTTGATGGATTTATTCAAACATACTGTGCATTAAATATTGAAGACAACAGGTTTAGTATAAATATAATTAATATGTAATATAGTGCGCATATTTATCAAAATGCTCCATTCTGGAGTTATTTTGTCTAGCTGTGAGTTTATGATCAGATGGTAAATGTGACGTTAGATTTTTTATTGGCATCTTTCTGCGGTTGAATCACTGGTTGATCGATTACATGATTCATGATTCGTCTGATGTTCGTTCATGTTTATTTGCTGCTGTAACTAGTTGTAAAGAGGAAGAGATTACCGGTGATCTGTCAGCAAAAGAGTCATAATAACACATTTACTGATTGGATTTAGTGATAAAAGTGACAGAGTGATTTGAAAGCTGATACTTTGTTTCATATCAAAAGTAACAAAGCACAAAGATTTGTCTGATTATTGGATGTTTTATTCACACATCAAAGTTAATCAACTTCTTGGGATTTAAGAATCATCAAAATGAGAATTAATTGTGGTAACACTTTATTCCGATGGTCTCTTTTTGGTTGAGCATTATGTTGACTATAAGTAACTTTGCACCAACTAACTCTCATTAGAGTACTAGTAGACTGGTCATACAAAATGCATGCTATTGTTTATTTAGTACTGAGATGAATACGATATTTCACATAAAAGATGTTTACATGTAATCCATAAGAGAAAATAATAGTTTAATTTATAAAAATGATCCAGTTCAAAAGTTTACACATCCTTGATTCTTAATACTGTGTTGTTATCTGAATGATCCACAGATGTGTTTATTAGTTTAATAATAGTTGTTCATGAGTCTCTTGTTTGTCCTGAACAGTTAAACTGTCTGCTGTGAATCCTTCAGCTCACTCAAATTATTAGGTTTTCCAGCATTTTTGTGTATTTGAACCCTTTCCAACTATGACTGTATGGTTTTGAGATGCATCTTTCCACACAGAGGACGACTGAGAGACTCGTACGCAACTATTACAGAAGATTAAAACACTCACTGATCATCCAGAAGCAGAAACATACATTAAGACTTTTGAATTTGAAGATCAGTGTAAATTTATCTTAATTTGTCTTCTGGAAAACATGTAACTAGCTTCTGCGGCTTCTAAAGGGCAGAACTAAATATGATATTTAGGCAAAACAAGAAAAATATACACATCTTCATTCTGTTCAAAAGTGTTCACCCCCGGCTCTTAATGCATGTTTTCTTCTTCTGGAGCATCAGTGAGTGTTTTAATCTTCTGTAATAGCTGCGTATGAGTCCCTCAGAGTGAAAATATGCATCTCTAAATCATACAGTCAATGTTGGGAAGGGTTCAAATACACAAAAAATCTGGCAAATCAAATAATTTGTGTGAGGTGAAGGATTCACAGCAGACAGTTTAACTGTTCAGGTCAAACAAGAGACTCATGAACAACTATCACTAAACTAATAAACACATCTGTGGATCATTCAGCTAACAACACAGTATTAAGAATCAAGAGTGTGTAAACTTTTGAACTGGATCATTTTTATAAATTCAACTATTATTTTCTCTTGTGGATTACATGTAAACATCTTTTATGGGAAATATCGTATTCAGCTCAGTACTAAATAAACAATAACATGCATTTTGTATGATCTCTTGGATCTTACTTGGTCAAATAATCAACATTTAGCAGATTCTGCAAGGTGTATGTAAACTTTTGACTTCAACTGTACATGTTAACAAACTCTCATTAGAGATTGTTTGCATAATATCTGCTATTATTGTGTCCCAACAGACATTCTACTGACTATAAGTAACTTTGTCAACTTATCCTACCAGTCTACTAATACTTTACTAACACTCTAATGAGAGGTAGTAGATATGTAAGTGCAATATTACTTATAGCCAACAGAACGTGTTAAAGAGACATCAAAATAAAGCGAAATTGTCTTTAAAATCAAATTAATTATAGGAACAAGAAACCTAAACTCATCAGGGACAGAAGTACCAATTCTCCTGAATGGTTTCTAGTGTTTTTGAGTGCATGATGTGTGTTTAATGTCTCTCCGATCAGGTGATGTTTCCGCGAGTGGCTCGCGTGTGTAAGAACGACCGCGGCGGCTCTCAGCGAGTGCTGGAGAAACAGTGGACGTCTTTCCTGAAGACACGCCTCAACTGCTCCATCCCTGGAGACTCGCACTTCTACTTCAGCATCCTTCAGGCCGTCACCAACGTCATCCACATCAGCGGCCGCGACATGGTCATGGCCACCTTCTCCACGCCGTACAACAGGTACAGAATTAGAGCTGTCGTAAAAAAAAAAATCAAATTTCGAATATTCGGTGAATTTAAAATAAAATACGCAAAAACGTTGCATTTGAATTTTAGGTGTGCGTCACGCTGCCTTATCAGTGGCACACAAGATGCGATGAAGTGCGTTTTAAAGTGCCCCTATTATGGGTTATGAAAGGTTCATATTTTTGTTTTGGGATTCAACAGGTTGACATGCATGCAAAGTCAAAACAACTTTCATTGTCTAATAATATGCATTTATTTTTGTATGATCCCTCATACTTGGTAAAATGATCGACATTTTGCAGATTCTGTAAGGTGTATGTAAACTTTTGACTTCAACTGTAAGTGCAAAGTTACTTATAGTCAGTAGAATGTATGTTGGGACACAATCACAATAAAGAGTTAGCAGATATTAAGCATAAACAGTCTACTAGTACTCTAATGAGAGTTAGTTGACATGTAGGTGTAAAGTTACTTATAGTAAACAGAGAACTTAGTTATGGTTTGTCCAAGAACTTGCTGTATTTGTCCTTGACGTCTCGAAAGGGGTGGGAAAGTCACTAAATCTAGCTACAAAATTACTACATTGGCAACCGTGGATAAGACCTTGTTTATCATGACTGATATTCCTGTGAATGAACTCATGTTGATGGGAAGGCGACACACAATGACCCTGTTAGTCAGAGCTTCTGTCTCACACAGATTCACAGTTCATACAATCACAATCCGGCCCTTGTGTGCCGCTCGTGTCCGAGCCGGAGTGATTGCTGAAAGCATGTCTCCGTGATGAATGTGTGTTACAGTATCCCGGGATCGGCCGTCTGCGCGTATGACATGGAGGAGATCGCAGGGGCCTTCAGCGGACGCTTCAAAGAGCAGAAGTCGCCCGATTCCACCTGGACGCCCGTCCCAGAGGAGAAGGTGCCCAGACCCAGGTATCCGTCCCACACGCTTCCATTGGTTTCTACGTACGGTCCAGCTCTCAGTCATTCTCCTCGTTCACCGCGAGACACTGCTGACCAAACCAGTGTTCATGCACTGCTCTATTTGGCTTCCATATCATGCCTTCTTTCAGTCCAGTGGAAAGAAAACATGCAAAACACACATTTAAATGTTTATTGTATTGCACTTTATCTATTTGCGTCTCTAGATTTCAATCTTTAAAGAGTTTTTTCTCTTACAAACAGCAAACGATACAGTTTTATTCCTCTCTATATTCTGAAAGCTTGTTCATATTTCATTCCTACAACATTTTACTCATAAAAACATGGTGAAAATGTCTGTTTACGGTATTTTATATAGTGCTGTTAAACGATTAATCACATGTATTTTTATTATAAGAAATGTTTTATATATTAAATATATTTATGTAATATAAATATATACTGTATATATATATATATATTGTAAATGCTTTCAATTATATATATATTCTATGTCTGTGTTTTTATTTATGCATAATAAATACACACATACTATGTAAACAAAAAACTTTGATTTTCGGATGCGATTAATCGCAATTAATCATTTAACGGCACACTTTTTTTTATTTATGGAGTGATAAAAAGAGAAATCAGACAAGAATTATGAACCTGACTCTATACAATATTGTATGTAAATCAGTGTATATTATTACATAATGCCTGTATATTAAATTAGACACTGATAATTTGCATATTTAAACATATCATTTAAGAAAACGTGTCTTAATGTACTGTGATTGATCAAATGGAGAAGTATTGTAAGATGCTTATAGAAGCATCCTATAACGTCTGAGAGCCAATCAGAATCGACTATTCAACGTGTTCTGCGATAATCAACTTTAATATGTGCATTCACGTGTAGTCTTATAATGATTTAACTCTAAGTTAGATTTAATGTAATTAATTTTTTTTATAATAAATAAACTAATTAAAAAAAAAATTCTAAATGTAGTTTTTTTTTATCAATAATTTTATTTTAATGTATTTGTCCGTGTTATGCACACACACGCACATAAACCTGATTCTCCAGCTGATTAAATCGTCTCTCTGGCACGTCTTTGTGTCACGAACGGCGGGATTATCGCCTGCGCTGATTAACATAAAATGATGCGTTTGTGTGAAACGAGGTCAAGTGTTAATGAGAGCGGCCATGCCAACCACGTCTCAATGTAATTTTGTTTCCTCTGTGCGGGAATGAAGCAATACAGAAGCATAAACCTTCCTTCATTCAACACATTTATCGCAGGCAGGCAGCTGAGATTCATTACAGTGATCTATCCGTCCAGTTCAAGGCAACATATTCATTACAGTGATTTAGGCTCACTGTCGTGTGATTATAGCATTAGTTGGTCAGTTGTGTGCTGTCCATATCACTGATGCAGTAGATATTCACCGCTGTCGTCTTCAGGCCGGGCGTCTGCGCTGGGTCTTCCTCCGGAGAGAAGTTCAAAATGTCCAACGAGTTTCCAGATGAAACTCTGAACTTCATCAAGCTTCACCCGCTGATGGACGAGGCCGTTCCTTCCATCGCCAATCGCCCGTGGTTCCTCAAGACGATGGTTCGGTGAGTTGAGTTGGGTCAGAGGTCCTTCTAAGACGTGAATTATGCATGGAGATTATGCAAATACGGCTTGGTGCAAGTCTTTATAAGCGCTGCTCGTTTTCGTGGATGGACCGAGTCGTTTGCGTGTGATTCAGACACGAAGCCTGAGTGATTCATAAGTATCTGGAGATATTTAATGAATGATGTGACCCTGGAGCACAAAACCAGTCATAAGGGACCATTTTTTTTAATTGAGATTTATAAAAGTATACATAAATAATCTTTCCATTGATGTATGGTTTGGACAATATTTGAAAATCTGGAATCTGAGGGTGCAAAAAAAATCGAAATATTGAGAAAATCATCTTTAAAGTTGTTCAAATTAAGTTCTTAGCAATGCATATTAATAATCAAAAATTAAGTTTTGATATATTTACGGTACAAAATATCTTCATGGAACATGATCTTAATATCCTAATAATTTTTGGCAAACTATAATTTTGTCCCATACAATGTATTGTTGGCTATTGCTACAAATATAGCTGTGCTGCTTATGACTGCTTTTTTGCTGCAGGGACACATTTAATATAAGCTCGACCCTGAAGGAAAGATCTCTAAAAATCCAAAGCAAAGCAAAAGACTGCCGTCTGTCTTTCTATAATGAAGTGGATTATGGGAGAGTTATCTGTTCTAGCAGAACGAGACTCTTTGAAACAACGTCTGCTTTCAGTCTGATAAGTTTGTTCATTTGGGTTTGTGTAAATGTGCCCCAGTAAAACCCAGTTATTGAAAACACATTTGCTGAATGTATTCGTTTCTCTCAGCATCAAAGACTCCCCCGATTTGGAAAGATGAATCATTTGTCGTCTTATTTCCATCTCACCAGTTTTAATCACCCTGAAAATGTATTTGCATACGGATTTGGAAATTATACATACATTTGATTAACTCTGAGATGAGCTGCTAATTGGAGTGGCAGTTGCCAGATAACACGCTTTAATTCCTTTAGCGACAGCCGAGGCGGAAAACCAATGGAAATTTCATTGTAATAGTGTTCATTTTGTCAGTCGTTTTTAATCTAGACTTAGTCTTGAGTCAAATGTCCTTTTCAGTTTTCATTATATATGTGACCCTGGAGCACAAAAGCAGTCATCAGCAGCGCAATAGCCAACAATACATTGTATGGGTCAAAATTATACATTTTTCTTTTATGCCAAAAATCATTAGATATTAAGATCTTGTTCCATGAAGATATTTTGTACCGTAAATATATAAAAACTTAATTATTGATTAGTAATATGCATTGCTAAGAACTTCATTTGAACAACTTTAAAGATGATTTTCTCAATATTTAGATTTTTTTGCTCCCTCAGATTCCAGATTTTCAAATATTGTCCAAACCATACATCAATATAAATATTATTTATTCAAATCTCAATTTAAAAAAAACTGACACTTATGACTGGTTTTGTGGTCCAGGGTTTACATTTACTTAACTTGTCCTATTTTTTGTTTAGTCAAGGTTTAGTTGACTAACCCCCGGTTTCACAGACCAGGCTTAATCTAGTCCCAGACTAAAATGCAAATTTGAGCTGTCTCAACTGAAAATATCTTGCTCTGACATATCTTAAAATTGTGTCATTGTTCTGTGTCAAGATGCACACCTTAATATTTTCCACAAAATTATAATGGCGATTACTGATCATGATTTTTGTCGTTTGAAAATTTGGCTTCTGGCAACACCAACCATGAAAACATGTGGAGGTCGAGAGTTTTCTCTACTCTTTTGTTGAAGAAAATTTGAGTTTTAATTTTTTAGTCTTGTTTTTTGGTCAAAGATAATGCGTGTTGATAGTAAAGTCAGTCTCGTCTTCGTTCATAGTCATAGTTTTCATGCGTTGTAACCCGTGTTCTGTCTCTCTGGCAGATACCGTCTGACACGTATAGCCGTGGATAACACCGCCGGCCCTCATCGCAACCACACCGTGGTTTTCCTGGGATCGGAGCGAGGAATCGTGCTAAAGTTCCTGGCCAAGATGCGGAGCGGCTTCTTGAACAACAGCCTGTTTCTGGAGGAGCTGAGCGTCTACAACCCAGAGAAGTGTGTATTCCATTAGGACACGCCGCTCTGTCATTTACACCCGTTTATCAGGTTACAGCGCGTGGTTAGTAAATTAAAGAGCACTGCTGGTTTGGACCGCCAGGCCTTGCTGAATGATTAAAGCAAACAGAGAGTGTGGTTAATATGTGCTGACGGCCACGTCACAGCGGAATAAACAGGCAAACGCTGCCCACCAGGCTTTTTGAGGACAGCGATGCTGCATTTAACCTCAGCATTTTACATTCATGCATTTAGAAGATGCTTTTATCCAAAGCGACTGACAAAAGAGAAACAAAGCAATTTGTCTAAGAGCCAACAATATGTTTAATGCATAACGCCAAGCTTTTGAGAGAAATGGATGAGGAAGCAAACTGGAGAAGAGGAAAAATGCAGAGAGGATGTTTTTATATTAAAGCAACACCGCAGAACCACATTACTGTGATTTACCATGTTCAAAACAATATACTGGATTATTGCTTGAATATTGAGGAGATGCTTGTGTTTTATTAACAATGATCATAATGATCACAAGTTTTGGTTATAAGCATAACTGTGTGCAAAGCAACAAGAAACGTTCCACATGAAGCAAATGTGAGTCTACAGTAAAAAAAAAAAAAACGTTATTACAATTTTATGAATTGTGTGAATCTGTGGAATTCTCTGACGTAAGCTGATGTGACTGTTGAGTGATCAGGTGTGAATCTGTCGAGTGATCAGATGTGAATCTGAAATGATTCTGTTGAGTGATCAGATGTGATTCTGTCGAGTGATCAGGTGTGAATCTGAAATGATTCTGTCAAGTGATCAGATGTGATTCTGTCGAGTGATCAGGTGTGATTCTGTCGAGTGATCAGGTGTGAATCTGAAATGATTCTGTCGAGTGATCAGATGTGATTCTGTCGAGTGATCAGGTGTGAATCTGAAATGATTATGTCGAGTGATCAGATGTGATTCTGTCGAGTGATCAGGTGTGAATCTGAAATGATTCTGTCGAGTGATCAGATGTGATTCTGTCGAGTGATCAGGTGTGAATCTGAAATGAATCTGTCGAGTGATCAGATGTGATTGTGGAATTATCTGATGTAACCTGATGTGAATCTGTTGAATTATCTGACGTAACCTGATGTGAATCTGTTGAATTATCTGACGTAACCTGATGTGAATCTGTTGAATTATCTGACGTAAACTGATGTGAATCTGTCGAGTGATCAGGTGTGAATCTGTTGAATTATCTAACATATCCTGATGTGACTCTGTCGAGAGATCAGGTGTGAATCTGAAATGAATCTGTCGAGTGATCGGTGTGAATGTGGAATTATCTGACGTAACCTGATGTGAATCTGTTGAATTATCTGACGTAACCTGATGTGAATCTGTTGAATTATCTGACGTAACCTGATGTGAATCTGTTGAATTATCTGACGTAAACTGATGTGAATCTGTCGAGTGATCAGGTGTGAATCTGTTGAATTATCTGATGAGTGATCTGATGTGAATCTGTCGAGTGATCTGATGTGAATCTGTTGAATTATCTGATGAGTGATCTGATGTGAATCTGTCGAGTGATCTGATGTGAATCTGTAGATTGATCTGATGTGAATCTGTAGATTGATCTGGTGTGAATCTGATGTGAATCTGGTCTGAATCTGATGTGAATCTGGTCTGAATCTGATGTGAATCTGTGGTGGTGTTCAGGTGCAGCATTGACGGCGTGGAGGACAAGCGCATCATCAGCATGCAGATCGACAGCAGGAGTCACTCTCTGTTCGTGGCCTTCACCTCGTGCGTGGTCAAAATCCCGCTGTCCCGCTGCGAACGTCATGGAAAGTGTAAAAAGTGTGTATGCTTTCTCTCTATCTGAGCTGTTCATGCAGACCACTGGCCTTTCTCCACATTAACCCCTCATGTGTGTCTCTCTCAGGTCCTGTATCGCCTCCAGGGACCCGTACTGCGGCTGGATGTCAGAGGGTGCCTGTAAAGAAATCCCATCGGACCCAAAGTAAGCGGCTCATTCTCAGTCTGTAATTATAGATGGTGTGTGCCAAACACTGATGTCAGTCTTTCCTCGCATTGTGGTTTGAGCTGCTGGAGTTTCTCATCTGGAAAAAAGCATTTGAGCCTCCATAACTCATCTCTTTATTAATATAGCATATTGAATACACAGCATGTTTCCGCTGTCGTCGTCATGTGAGCTCATCAGCGCGCATTTTATACGCTGCTATTATTATTTCTGTTCTGATTGAGTTTTCCACTTCAGAAAGCGAGCCGAATGGAGGTTATGTGAGACCGGCTTGTGCAATTTCTCTAAAGTGAAGGATTATGGGATACGATCTGTGTCTGCAATTCAAAGGCTTTTGACTGGCTTTTTCCCCATCGTTTTAGAAAAAGCTTTTTATGAAATGGACCCCGAGAAAGAAGTAGGGCGTAAATTGGGCATTCTGGTCTATCCGCTCATTTGTCCTATGCTTTATACAATGGTATATCATACAAAATGGCAACGTTATGTTCAAGTTTATATGAAGTAATGCACATTTTAGACACAATATTGTCATTATGGACATTTTTGCTCCCAGATTAACATCCCCGAATAATTAAATGTTTTAAACGAATATAGGGAATCACTGATTTAATAAGCCATTCATAAAGGCAGTTGCTAAATTCAGAACTGCATACTGCATGTTTTACATCGGTTACACTTTATTTCGATAGTCCACTTTAGACATACTATTAACTATAAGTAACTTTGTAACTACATGTCAACTAATTTTCATTAATTTGCAACTACATGTCTACTAACTCTCAGTGGGGTAGGTTTAGGGTTGATATAATAAGTTTACATACTTGCAAAGTTTCTCACAGTCAGTATGTTGTTTGTTGTGGACCCACCAAAAGTTAGAAGATACTAAGCAGACAGTCTACTAATACTCTAACGACTGCTAGTTGACATGTAGTTGCAAAGTTACTTATGTCTATGTTATGTCTAACATGGACTATCGAAATAAAGTGTTACCTTTACATCTTTGTGTGGCATAAGTAGTAAGAGTAGTATGTTAGTGCACATTTCCAAAATCAGCAAGACACTTGTTTCGTTCCTGAATGTATCAGCTGTTTTAAATTAATCAGTGAATCAATGACCAACTACTGGTGGTTTTAGTTTCATATTCAAAGTATCATTTAATTGTTTTATATTCAGTATATTTAATATTTAACACATTAATCTCCTAACATTGCATAATTGTAGTTGCAGCGTAAATGAGCATCTCTGAGCCGTATTAAACAGTCAAAGATAGATTTAGTTGAATATGATTTAATTTGATCAGTAACTGGTTTAGGATTGTTTTTCAGTTTTTAACCTGCCTTCATGAATCCTGAAAAGTGTTTGAGGTGTTCTCGTGATTCTTCACAAGGTTCTGATCTCATCTGAGCTCGGTTTCATTTCAGTGTATTTCTCTCATCTGTCAGATGATGAATCTCTCGCTGGATGGTCGAGGGTTGAATAATAATAAAGAGCCGCTCTTCATCGCAATCCAACCAGCTTTAGTGAAACCTTAGAAATCTCTGCTTCATTTTCTCATGATATTGTTTGAATGACACATTGACTCACTCGAACATTTATTAATATTGTTTGAAAATGTACTTGAGATTGAAGTCAGTGAGTGTGAAATGGAGGTGTTGAAGTCACTCGCTCACTGCGTACATGTGTGTGTGTGTGTGTGTGTGCGCACAGATGGCCGTTCGAGCAGGACGTGGAACAGGGCAACACAGATGGACTGGGCGACTGCCAAAGTAAGCAGAACCCGTTTACTGAGCGCTGGACGCTCCTCAGACACAGCTGCACTCGACAAGAAGACTCGTTCACATCAGAAACTACAGCAAATATCCACCATAATGTTATGTTTATTATATGCGTTCTGTCACTTTAAATGCTTGTGCTTTAAAGCAGAATGGATTCTGATTGGCTGGCAATGTTTTAATCATTCATCAGCTGGAAATTGATTCCAATAATTGCCATTCTAATAGGAGATAATTAATTTGGGATTTTCGCATGAGTTCTGCAAACGGATTTGACTTATTTTAAAGGCTGTGGCTAGAAGCGATACAGCGCTTCAGTTTGCCGGTGATCATCTTTAGCTCAGCGCACGCAGCTCCAACAGCAGCGCACCACTAATAACTATGATTGGGACTGTCGTGTATATAATATTCTAATGAGAACATTATTATAATAAAACGTTGTGAATTCTTTGGGTTTAGTTGCCGTGTTTCAGCGCGTTGTTATGGGAAGCCAAGTGTTACACATCTGACTAGCACAAAATAAATTGTGCATTTAAGTATTTTTGTGCATATATAAGTTGTAATATGTTTATGTTCTATAAATATCTGATTCTCATGTAGCCTAATTAACCGGCTATAACAAGCGCTTCAGTTTACCGGTGTTCATACAGCGCACGCAGCTCAAACAGCTGCCATTTAAAACAGTGGTAGTCTATTAATGTGTTACTTTTTTTAAATCACTGAAGCATTTTTATTTTCTCTTATTATTTTCATCAACAATATTAATATATATTGTTATTAATATATTAATATGATATTAATACTAGTAAACAAGACACAAACACTAAGTAAGAAAATCATGTTTTGCAGTGTAGTTGTTGTGTGCACGTGTAGTTTTAATTATTAAATCCTTCTATTTATCGTTATCTTATCAGCACTGCTGTGAACGAGTCTTTGGTCATCGTAACCTATCTCTGAGCTCTTTTATGATGTTGTTAAATGTCCTGCCGCCGCAGTTTTAAATGTGTCTCTTGATTAATTCAGTATTAAATGGTGTGTGTGTGTGTGTGTGTGTGTGTGTGTGTGTGTGTGTGTGTGTGTGTGTGTGTGTGTGTGTGTGTGTGTGTGTGAGAATCCCATTTCAACCAAATTAACACGTTTTGTCATTCATCCCCAGATTCGTTCGTGGCTCTCAATGGTGAGTACAGCTCTTCGTCTCTCATCGTTATTGGCAAATGCTTAATTTCTCTGATTGTGCTTTCTTGTAGAGCGTCAACACTAGGCAGCAAGGTGTGAGCGATATTACCCAGAATGCTGCCTGTGTGTAGATGTAGCTAGAGACCTTTCATTCCCTAATTGGATGGATCTCTGTGCTTTATAGAGCCAAGGATTGTGGGTTAGAGACAGTCGAATGCAAATGACTGTTTACAGGGAATAAACACTCAGGGCTTCTCCCAAGACCCAGCTGAAATTATTCATGAAATACAATCAGGCTAAAAACACATGATTGACAGCCCTCCCCCCGGCAGCCAGAGTGAATCTGATTGGCTGAAGCAGCGATTGTGACCTACATATGTGTTTATTGGTAATATTAGCAATCTTCCGCTGAGCTTCATTAGCGGCTGTGTGTCTGTCTCTTCAGTACTTCGTGTGAATGTGTTTGATGTTGTTTTCTCTGGGTTTTCTTCATAAGCGTGTCCGTTTAGCTTTATAAGCACATATTCCTCTGTCTGGTTTTCTCTTGTATGTGTGTCATCGTCCTCGCCGGCTCTTCCTCTGGCTGTGGAAAATGAATTATAAAATAGAGCTGTCACACTAATCTCGCGACCCGTGGCGTTTCTTAAATAAATCATGTTAATGACTGCGGCTGGGAGACGATAAACAACGGCCACCGGCACAACACACACAGAGTTTATCTGTGGATTAACACCAGTTAAACTAGTCCAGTGGTGCACAAACTTCTTAAACCAAACCCTGCTGACCTAAAAGATTTTAGTTTATATTTCAAGAATTTTCATTGTAATGTAATCCAATAACAATCTATTAATATTAATTGTAATATTTGTTTTTATGAGTGTGTATATATAGAGATAAGAGTTTAACTTCTTAATCTAAATTATATATATATACAAATGTATATCTTCTTTGTGGTGAAAGAAGGTTCTTCAGATTATAATAAGGTCATAAAGAGATGTTCTTTGACTGAATGGTTCTTCGATGGCATCGCTGTGAGGAATATTAAAGCACCTTTAATTATTAAGAGTGCAGTTCATTTTCAGGTCCGCTGGTCGTACGTGAGTTTTACATGATGGAGTTTATTCTGTGATTGTGAGCAGCTTACTGTACATGACTCTGGTAATTACACAGATTATCAGCAAATCAATCAATCAGCGGATGTGAAATATTGATTAGAGCGTGAATGATGTGAGATGGGAGGTGTGTGTGTGTGTATGATACGAGGTGTGTGTGTGTGATACGAGGTGTGTCGGTGTGTGTGTGTGTGTGTGTGTGTGTGTGTGTGTGTGTGTGTGATACGAGGTGTGTGTGTGTGTGTGATACGAGGTGTGTGTGTGTGTGTGTGTGTGTGTGTGTGTGTGTGATACGAGGTGTGTGTGTGTGTGTGTGTGTGTGTGTGTGTGTGTGTGTGTGTGTGTGTGTGTGTGTGTGTGTGTGTGTGTGTGTGTGTGTGTGTGTGTGTGTGTGTGTGTGATACGTGGTGTGTGTGTGTGTGTGTGTGTGTGTGTGTGTGTGTGTGTGTGTGTGTGTGTGTGTGTGTGTGTGTGTGTGTGTGTGTGTGTGTGTGTGTGTGTGTGTGTGTGTGTGTGATACGAGGTGTGTGCGTGTGTGTGAGAGTGATTCCCCGTGTTTAGTCATGTCTTGTGTCTCAGATGCAATGTTGATGTGTGCTGTGCTCCAGCAGGCCTCCTCACCACCGTCCCTCCTCTGGCCCCTAGGGGCCCGCTGCTCCGGGGCCGCATGGTCAAGCCGAAGGAGGCCGAGCTGGCGGGCGATCAGAGCGATCCGTATGTGGCCGTTCCCTCAGAGCCGCAGCAGGAGAGCGCCGGTAAGCCTGGGAACGATCGTCCTGTGGAGGAAACACTGCTTCCAGCGTCTGCTCCGTCACAAAACAGATCCGCCGAGACACACCAGATTCAGATTCAGTTCAGAGTCAATGCAAACAACTTTTACATGACATGAATGTATCTGAATTTTACCCGAAGCGACTTGCTTTGCATTTAAGATTAACATTTGATGCCTTCACTGGCATGGAGTTACTGTTTGAGATACAGTATTTCTAGATTACAGCATCAATCTCTCATGAGCATGACTGTATTTGACATCATCCCGCTCACGACAGAACGACTCCAGCGGTTATCGGATCGATGCGCGTGATCGAGTGTAACAGATGACAACAGCGCTGAGCTCATTAGCAGCCAGCAGTGTTTAATTGACATTGATTATCAATAACGAAGCGGTCAATCTCCTCGTGTCGTTAGCACTGACGGTCGCTGGAAGCAGCACAAACACACACACAATGGTAGCAGAAAACATCACTGCTGACGTCTGAGCCTCAGTTACAGCGTTTACCGCGGTACTGACCCGAGGCTCACACGTCACATCAGCTTCTTCTCAAAGG
>CM049881.1:31113510-31126010 GCA_027474115.1 Schizopygopsis malacanthus
TGAATTCTATTTGAATAGTATTTATAAACGTCTGTCAGATGCAGGATAGCACAGCGAGTGTCATTTAATGTGAAGAAGCAGCACAAACACAATTAAAGGTTTGATGATGAAGTATTATGAGCTGGATACATGTAACAGAATTACATAACTTAATAACAAAATAAGTGTAATTCTAATCCAGTACAGTTACTGAGATATTACAATATTTTCACACACACACAGATTTAATTGATTGCATCAAATTGCATCATATTCTTTAAAATATGAGACATTAATGTTTCAGGACACCTGATTATTCAATAACTCTTATTTCATATGTGGGTTTATGAATATGCTTTATTTTTTATGATTTTTCTCCCATTGCATTATTAGATGCCGGTGTCATAGTTATGCAAATATTTGATATCATAACTACTCTGCAAAATATGATTCTCTTATTTAGTATTTCAGTCTTGTTTACTAATATTAATATCTAAGCATTCTTGAATCAAGATGCATTTACTGTACGAGTCAAATTATTTCAGATATTAAGTCTTGTTTTCTGAAACAATAATCAAAATTGTGTTAACGAGCAAAAATATATTCCAGTGGGGTAAGATTAATAATCTTATTTAAAAACTAAATTATTTGTCTTGATATTTTAGCTTTTTTAAGGAAAAATTAATAATATTTTCATATATTTATATTTTTGCAGCAAACAAGACATTAATATAATTTTACTTGTTTTTATTTTACAATTAAACAAGACAAAAACACGAAGAGAATCATGTTATGCAGTGTATTAAAGAAATCTCTTATGATTGTTATGATTTTAAATCAGTATTTAACCTCTGCTGCTGTGCTTTAAAATGTAATTATTATAATCTCAATTAATCTAATTAATCAGTGTTACTGTAAGATTAAACGTTTGAAAACATTGATTATAAATGTCATCAGTTACTTTACTTTAAGTCATTGAAACTGTATCACTACTTATTAGATATTAAGTACTTTTAATTTGTAATTAATTTTCCTAATTAACCTCCCGCGTTTATGATAAGTTCACACAGGTGTAGATAACACACTAACGAACCACAAACACTCAACACTGACCGTCTTCAGCTTCAGCTATATTCATTTAGCTCTTCAAACACAACATGTTTCATATTTTGCTTTCATATTTTCTGTCATATTTCTCCAAGATGTACGTGAGCAGTTTAAATTTTTATAAAATAGAAATAACGGCATAGAAATACAGTATCATGTCAAACTGTGATTCTCGTACTCAGTGTTTTAGTCTTGTTTTCTAGTATAAATATTACAAAAATTGAATTAATATACTAAATATTAAGTCTTGTTTGTATATAAAAACGTTGTTCATTTTTGCTTAGAACAAGCAAAAATATCAAAAACAACAATCTTGTTTAATCTTTGATTTAAGATGATATTTCTGACCCCATTGGAAGATATTTTTGATTGTTTCAAGCAATAATTTTGACATGTTTTTAAGTTGATTTAAGATTTTTTTGATATTTTGGCTGAAAACAAGACACAAAATCTAATTAATAAAATATTTTTTGCAATGTGGACAAGACTGGCTACAACCGTCGCTGATATAAACATGAAGTCTGTTGTTCATGCATTAGTTTTTAGTGGTCATTGTGATAACTGAATCATATTAATGATAATGCTGAATATGTGTCATATCAGTGAATGGGAATATTTCAGACATGTTCAAGTGTTCAGTCTGAACGCTGTCAGGTCGAGTAACGGTGCATTAGAAGATCTTCAGAGGTTTTCTGAGAGCTTTTAACCTTCAGAAGATCTCCAGCCAAATCATTATCATTATCATTAATAATCCATATGTGACCCTGGTGCACAAAACCAGTCACGGGCAAAAAAATCATTATCTTACTCAGTGCTTTTCTCTTGTTTACTAATATTAATATCTAAACATTCTTGAATCCAGATGCATTTACTGTACAAGTGATATTATTTAATATATATTAAGTCTTGTTTTTATTAAAAACATAATTTTAATTGCGCTTAAAACAAGCAAAAATATCTGTTAATGGTGTAAGAAAAATAATCTTAATTCAAAGGCTGAACTAAATTATTTGTCTTGATATTTCTGCTAAAACTAATACAATTTTAATATTACATAATATCTTGTCATTTTACTTATACAGTAAATGCATCTTGATCATTTTTTTGTAATATTTATACAAGACAATAAAACAAAAACACTAAGAGAATCATTTTTTGCAGTGATATATTTGTAGCAATAGCCAACGATACATTGTATGAGTCAAAATTATAAATTTTTATTTAATGCCAAAAAATTTTAGATATTAAGATCATATCCAATGAAGATATTCCTACCGTAAATATATCAAAACTTAATTATTGATTAGTAATATGCATTGCTAAGAACAACTTTAAAAATGATTTTCTCAATATTTAGATTTTTTTGTACCCTCAGATTCTCAAATATTGTCCGATCATAACAAACCATACATCAATGGAAATATTATTTATTCAGATGATGCATAAATCCGACTCTTAGGTTTTGTGCTCCAAGCTCACATATAAGCCTAACAGCTCTGAATATATTGTGGTATTTTCATGAAAGAAGTTTCTCAAGGGTAAGAGACGATTTAAACATCAAACGAGAGGAAGAGCATCTCCTGAGAGGAACAATGAGAGTGACGTTAAAAGAGAGAAGCACTCCTCAGATCTAGACACGGCATCTTTGAGAGAGACTCCTTCAGAAGATCTTCGTATAAGAGCCACGGATACACAAAACAATACGAGACTCCGAGTCCAGTAAACATGGACCCACGCTAGCCGCGTGTGTGTGTGCTGTGTGTGTGTGCTGTGTTAATGTGTGTGTGTGTGTGTGTGTGTTAATTTGTGTGTGAGTGGGTGTGTGTTTGTGTGTGTGTGCTGTGTTAATGTGTGTGTGTGTGTGTGTGTTAATTTGTGTATGAGTGGGTGTGTGTGTGCTGTGTTAATGTGTGTGTGTGTGTGAGTGGGTGTGTGTTTGTGTGTGTGTACTGTGTTAATGTGTGTGTGTGTGTGTGTGTGTGTGTGTGCTGTGTTAATTTGTGTGTGTGTGTGTGTGTACTATGTAAATGTGTGTGAGTGGTTGTGTGTGTGCTGTGTTTGTGTGTGTGTGTGTGTGTGTGTGTGTGTGTGTGTGTGCGCGCGCTTTGTTCATGTGTGTGAGTGGGTGTGTGTGTGTGCTGTGCTGTGTTAATGTGTGTGTGTCTGTCTGTCTGTCTGTCTGTCTGTCTGTCTGTCTGTGTGTCTGTGTCTATCTTTGTGTCTGTGTCTCTGTCTGTGTCTGTGTGTCTGTCTGTGTGTCTGTGTCTCTGTCTGTGTCTGTAAGTGTGTCTGTGTCTATCTTTGTGTGTGTGTGTGTGTCTGTGTCTGTGTGTGCGAGAGAGAGAGAGTGTGTGTGTGCGTATGTGAGTGCGTGTGCACACACACACTGCTTCTGCCTTTATCTGTGAGAATTTAGATGAACCCCCCCCAAAAAAGTCTTGTTTTCTAGCATAAATATCTAAACATTCTTGAATCAAGATGAATTTACTGTACAACAAGCAAAAATATCTGCCGATGGGGATAGAAAAATAACCGTGTTCTTGATATCTAAAGGAGACAAATACTAAATACTAATATTTTAACAAATATTAAATACTAATACTAAACACTAATCATGGATGAAGCTGCGAGGTGTGCTGTCAATAGAGATCTATCGTATTGAGAAACGCTTAATAATGTCTTCATCTACTCAATAGCACGTTATATTCCCATCCAAACACCACAAGCCACACAATCCTCAGCAGATCAATCCAGTGTTTTATAAACTCATTAAAGCGTATCCATTAGACGAGGCAGAAGTGCTGATCAGCGGGGAGCACTCACACATTAACACACACACACACACACACACACACACACACACACACACACAGAGGCACACACACACAGACAGACACAGACACACACACACACACTCTCTCTCTCTCTCGCACACACACACATACACACACACACACACCTGCACATGCATATGCACAAGCACACACACATACACACACACCTTCTGCCTTTATCTGTGAAGACATGTTTCAAAAGCCACGACAATGAACGATTTTTTAAGGAGGAAACGATTAAATCTGTTAATCAGGTGTGCGTGTGTGCGTGTGTGCGTGTGTGTGTGTTTGTGTGTGAAACAAAAGTTTAATTGTAAAGGAAACCCTTTAAACTATATCATATGAGTGTAATTCTTTATAAATAGCATTATATATGGTTCAAATATAACAAGAAACATAGGCACTTTTTTTAAAATCTGTAATTCAGGATCTATTAGGGCCCGCTCTTTGCAGCTTACTTTGTTTGATGCCAGTAGATGCCAAAATGTACTTTTTTAAATAACAGCTTCCAAACAGGAGTTACTGCATCATAAATGAAGCGAGTGAAATTGTCATATTTTGCATCTATAAGAGTCATTTTGAGGTTCCTTTGCAAAAACAAGCTGTATAAAACACCCAGAACCCTATTTTACTAAGTGCCATAAGCACTTTTTTGATTATTAATGGAATTATGTTTCATTTTTATGTTCTTCTAAGTAGTAAAATTGCATAAGCGAATTGGAGAAAATTTCAAATTTTGTGTTTTATATTATCAGATTTATTCTTTCAGGAGACACAAGACTGTATGATCAAATATATCTAGTCTAGTGTGTGTTTGCATTGAAGAAACCAGCGTAAATCAGTGTGAACGCATTCTGTGTGAACGCCATAATTGTGCATTCTAGATGAACGTTGTAAACGGTTTGGTTCAGTAACACATTGTGAAACTCTGTTTGCAGGTGTGATCCGCGAGACGTACCACCGAGACCGCGATCAGATGGTTCCCGTCACGCTCCTGGCCATCGCCGTCATCCTCGCCTTCGTCATGGGCGGTATCTTCTCCGGCATCGTTGTGTATTGTGTGTGTGACCACCACCGCCGGCGGGAGCTGCCCGGCCGCAAAGACAAGGACTCGGTCCAGTCCCGACGGGGCTCTATGAACAGCGTCACCAAGCTGACGGGGCTCTTCGAGACGCAAGCCAAGGACGGAAGACCCGAGGCCATGCTCATGCACAACGGCCGCTTGGCCAACGGAAAGATGCTTATCAAAGCCGACCAGCATTTAGATCTGACCGCACTACCTACGCCCGAATCCACGCCCATGCAGCCGCGGCGCAAACCCAGCCGAGGCAGCCGCGAATGGGAGCGCAACCAGAATCTAATCAACGCCTGCTCCAAAGACTTGTCTTCTATGGTCTCTCCGGTCATCCAGATGGATTTGCCTCTACGGGCGTCTCCGGGTCATATCCCAAGCGTGGTGGTGCTGCCTTTACCCCAACACCAGCATGAGTATGTAGAGCAATTAGAGCTCGCCGATGACCAGGTGTCCACGCTGGAATACAAGTCCCATAGGAGCCCGGAGAGCGCGCCTCCGAGAGTACCCCAGCGAGAGGCGTCTCTAGGCCCCATGGTTCCTCAGATGGGCAAGAGGCTAGAAATGCATTCGTCCGTCTACGGCCGTGGCTATCCCATGAGCACGGGCCTCAAGAAACAACACAACACCAACTCATCCAACTCATCCCACATGAGTTTCCGTGTGGAGACGCCTCCTCCGCCGGCTCCGCAGCGCGTGGACTCCATGCACGTCACCTCTCCGCCGCCGATCCTCGGTCTGTCGCGCCATCCCAGCCTGAGTTCATATGGCTCGCTCTCCAGGCATCTCAAGCCTGACGTTCCTCCGAAACCCAATCTGGTGTCTCTATCCATGAAAGCCATGTCCGGAGACTCCTGCACATAATCGATCGCTGCGGGATTGGAGACGGGGAACGTGAACGTGCGTCTGCTTTGTGCAGCTGTGTGTACAGGAAAATGCAACTCACTTCTCTTTCGTTTGTTTTGTATATTTTGTAATGCATCATGTGGAGCTCAGGCTGATGCGTGCGTGCGTCTCTGTTGCAAAAAAGAGTTGCCAAAAGCACACCGGACGCTACGAGAGACGCCGCGGTTATCAATGGAAACCTGTGAAAAGCGCCGCCTGGACAAAGCAATCGCGCAAGAGTTGAACACGTCTACTGATTGAATAACACGTGACTGTTGATACTAACAGGGGGTTGTATTTATTTTTTAATAAAGAGCGTCTCTTTTAGGCTCGACGGAGACGGAAATGATCGTTTTAATTTGAATTAATCTATTTAAAGTCATTAAACTGGAGCCAGCACTAACTCTTGCTAAGCAAAGTCAGAGACGAGTCCGTACGCAAGGAGTATTTCTCGAGCCGTGCCAGAGGGGCTTGTGGGTAGAGAGCCCACCTCGATCTCACGTATTTTCATCTCGCTTTCAGACGGACGTTTTCCTCTCCAAACAAGCCTGTTTTCTCCTTCCACCTGTACATGTGTGCCTTACACCCCTGAGTAGTGACGCGTGTGTTAGCTGTCGTAGTTCTTATGATGATGTTTGTTTGTTTGTTTGTTTGTTTGTTTGTTTGTTTATATAAAGATACAAAAAAACACGTAATTGACGAATGTAGGTGTTGTCATCGTCGTCGACTCTGGTTCTTTTGCTAACCACAAATTGTGCTTGATTTCTGATTGTGCCAATGACTCGTCGGCCCTCTCCTTGATTTTGTTTTCCTTTGTCCTTTTTTACTTTTCACAAAGTCTAGATGATGTTTTACACTGTTTGTAGATGACTTGTTGTTTCGAGGCAATAAGAGAAAAACACAAGAACGAATCGGATATATGACGTTCCTCCCACACACACACACACACACACACACACACATGAGCTTTCTAATGTATATGATCAAACACCGTTTTTAGGCAGTGAATACAGGCTGGCTCCTGTGTAGATATGCACTCCAATAATATTAGGAAACAGATTAATGTTTGTGACAGATTACGATTAATATAATTTTCTAGCTCTATGGTCGTGATGTAATTCGAGGGATTGTTATTTAACTATTTTGACACACGTTTTGATGTCCAGGAATCTAGTTTTGGCTTTGTCACCCAGCTCTCCGGCTGAGCCAACGGAGCGCGAGGTTCCCAAGCTCTGGTGCCTTTCTAGATGCCTCACTGGAAGAAATACAACATTGAGCACACTTAGAACGTTTAAGGCAACCAGCTTCAGAAGATTTTGTAGTTTTCTCGAATAATTTTTCAAGAGATTTTAATAATTTTTCAGGAAATCTTTGAGTTTTCTCAACTTATTTTTCAGGAGATTTTTTGAGTTTTCTCACCTTATTTTTTAGCAGATTTTTGAGTTTTCTCAACTTATTTTTTTGGACATTTTTGAATTTTCTCAACTTATTTTTTAGGAGATTTTTAAATTTTCTCGACTTATTTTTTTGGAATTTTTTTGATTTTCTCAACTTATTTTTTAAGAATTTTTTTATTTTTCTCGAATTATTTTTAAAGAGATTTTTGAGTTTTCTCGAATTATTTTTCAGGAGATTTTTGAGTTTTCTCAACGTATTTGTTTGGAAATTTTTTAATTTTCTTAACTTATTTTTTAAGAAATGTTTGATTTTTCTCAAATTATTTTTCAGGAGATTTTTGAGTTTTCTCTAATAATTTTTTTGGGAGATTTTTGAATTTTCTCAACCTATTTTTGAGGAGATTTTTTAGTTTTCTCGAATTATTTTTAAAATAGATTTTTGAGTTTTTTTTCAACTTATTTTTCAGGAGATGTTTGAGTTTTCTCAACTTATTTTTCAAAAACATGCTGAAGCTGATTGCCTTAAACTTTTAAGTTCTCTCGACTCTGATATTTTACAGCACTGTAAAAAAAAAAGTAAAAAAAAAAAAAAAGTTGATAACTTAAAATCATAAAATCTGTTATAAAATAAGTTGAGAGAACTCAAAATTCTCCTAAAAAATAAGTTGACAACTCAAAAATCTCCTGAAAAATGAGTTGAGAACTAAAAATTCTCCTAAAAAATCGAGAACATTTAAAATGTGCTGAAGCTGGTTGCCATAAAGTGCCCCTATTATGGGTTTTGAAAGGTTCATATTTTGGTTTTGGGATCCCCAACAACACGTTGACATGCATGGAATGTCAAAAAACACTTTCATTGTCTTATAATATGCATTTATGTTTACCTTATTTACTCAACGACTTCCAAACGATTTACTCAACATCTAATTTTTCCAAACCCCTCCTCTGCATGACGCTAATCTGCGCTGATTGGTCAATTTCATTTAAAGCAGAGCGCAGTGTTACTTTGTGTACAGCGTTACCATGGAAACAGATATTTTTAATGCTACAAAAGCGGCACCTAGTGGTAACAAGTGGGCGGGAATATGCTAATGTTTCATGTTGAAGTCAAATGGATTGTTTTAAAAACAACTCGTTTGAATGATTCAAGAGTCGACTCGTTCTTTCAAGAGACGATAACTTTATACAAGGCGCACTTTCAGATTTAACACTCTGCAGGATGTTTTCATTCACTTAGAGCTGCGTGAAAGATCATCTTCAAAAATCCATAATAGAGGCACTTTAACCTTTGCTCAACTTTGGTTGTTTTGTTTTGTTTATTTACAGTGCACTAGACTTTGGGAGTGGAGTTTGTACTCTTGTATGATCTGGTTTTGTCACCGGCCTCTCCCACGTCTGATTCACAGCTAAATGTATGTTGTAAAAAAATTCTCTTTAATAAATGGAAAAAGTAATAAAAACATTTAAGATTCTTGTCACAGAGCTTGTGTTTTTTTGTGAAAGGTCAGACAAACGTCTTCATGCCTCGATGAGCGCTTTAGGTATGCGTCGTCACATAAGGGTTTGGCAGCTTTGCAGCAAAGACTTGATTGTTTGTGGTCTCTAACCATGAATAAACATGCTGATAAGAATCACTCTGGAGCCCGTGTGGCCCTTCCAGACGCCCGTCTTCATACGCAATGACAGGTTAAACGTTTCTGGGGCATTAAAGGTCTCAGGTGTCATGTGCCTTTGTCCCAACATGCTCTGTTTGCTCAAGGCTTTTGTCTTCACTGTTAGTGAACTTGGTTACTAACTACCCGCTTTGTGTTCTGTAAACCACACAAAGATCCACACAATGGCTTTGACCTCTAGAACTCAATTGTTTACAGTTGGGATGCAGATCTGAGCGAATGCCGCTGATACACAGTCTGAAATCCTGCACTCTAAAAGATTCTGGGTTAAATACAACCCAGTGCTGGGTAAACAATTGGCAAACTCAGAAATTTGGGTTGTTTTGACCCAGCGGTTGGATTATTTTGACCCAGCAGATGGGTTGTTTTGACCCAGAAATTGGGTAAAATCTTTAACCCAACCTGGTTAGTAACTCAACTGCTGGGTAAAAACAACCCAAATTGCTGGGTAAAAGCAAGAAAAGAGTCGACACTGAATCATCGAAATGAGTCGTTTTTTAAAACAACCCAATTGCTATGCCAAAACAACCCAAATTGCTGGGTCAAAACAACCCATCTGCTGGGTCAAAACAACCCAATTGGTGTGTCAAAACAACCCAAATTGCTGGGTCAAAACAAACCCAATTGCTGTGTCAAAACAACCTACATTGCTGAGTCTAAACAACCCAATTGCTTGGTCAAAACAACCAAAATTGCTGGGTCAAAACAACCCAAATTGATGGGTCTAAACAACCCAACTGCTTGGTCAAAACAACCCAAATTACTGGGTCAAAACAACCAAAATTGCTGGGTCAAACCAACCCAAATTACTGGGTCAAAACAACCAAAATTGCTGGGTCAAAACAAACCCAATTGCTGTGTCAAAACAACCCAAAATTGCTGGGTCAAAACAAACCCAATTGCTGTGTCAAAACAACCCAAATTGCTGGGTCAAAACAACCAAAATTGCTGGGTCAAAACAACCCACCTAATTACTGGGTCAAAACAACCAAATTGCTGGGTCAAAACAACCAAAACAACCAATTGCTGGGTCAAAACAAACCTTGCTGGTCAAAACAACCCAAAATTGCTGGGTCAAAACAAACCCAATTGCTGTGTCAAAACAACCCAAATTGCTGGGTCAAAACAAACTAATTGCTGGGTCAAAACAACCGTTGGGTCAAAACAACTCAATTGCTGGGTCAAAAAGAAAACAACCGCTGGGTCAAAGAAACCCAATTGCTGGGTTTGTCCATAGTTTACCCAGCACTGAGTTGTATTTAACCCTGCATTTTTTGGTGTGTGAACCTCCAGCATCTGATATCCGCTAATGACCATTTCTGCCGCTGTCAGACACATTTCACTCGTGTAGTTGAATAACGCAACCGTTTAATTGACGTCAGCTGCGAGCGGAAAACTAATCCTGTAGTCAAACCTCAGAAGATCCTGAATAAATCACATTTACTTCCCTTTGAACCCTACAAGCGCTGTATGACGTGAACCCGTCACAGAGAGAATGAGTCAGTGCCTTGCAATAAATCACATTCATAACCCGTGACATTTCACTCTCAAGATGTTTCAGTGCAATCCCTCTTCATATTTTCATTGCAAGAAAAGTCCAATTTTAGATACATGGACGCTACAAGCAAAACATTGTGTTTTTATGCACTGGTCAGTTTTGTGATTTGGTGCTTTTTATAACATGTAGTGAAAAGAAAATATCTAAATTACACATTTGAGTGTTAATTTGAATTCCAATCCATATATTTAAAGTTTTTTTCTCTTACGAACACCAACATTTTATTCATCTTTAGGTTCTGAACGTTTGTTCATATTTCATTCACACTGATTTATACAACATTTCACTCCTAAAAACATGGTGAAGATGTTTATGTTTATGTTGCCTGTTGGCAGTATTTTCTGATTTATGTAGTGATATAAAGTGAAATCCAAAATCCCCTCTGAAAAAACCGTCAACTTTCAACAAAATCAAAACGTTTTGATCTGGCTTTATCCAATCTTCAGACATGTATGCAAATTGTTGCAAAATCTACATTTGCATTGACCCTGGACCACAAGTTTCCAGTAATAATGTTCTATCTTTCTAAATTGAGATCTATGCATCATTTGAAAGCTGAAATAATAATATTTGCATTAATGTATGGTTTGGACAATATTTGTAAATCTGGAATCTGAGGGTGCAAAAAAATCTAAATATTGAGAAAATCATCTTTAAAGTTGTTCAAATGAAGTTCTTAGCGTGCATTATTTATTACTAATCAAAAAGTAAGTTGATATATTTACGGTAGGAATATCTTCATGGAACGTGATCTTAATATCTAATGATTTTTGGCATAAAATAAAAATGTATAATTTTTACACTTTATTGTTGGCTATTGCTATAAATATACCTGTTGTACTCCAGGGTCACGTTTTTATCCACATTGCATTCAAGTTATACATTTGATCAGTAAATGCATTCCCTGGGAATCGAACCCATGACCTTGCCATTGCTTGCAACACAATCTAATATTTGAGCTACAGCCATATTTGATTAAATAATACCTCGTTTCCATATAGATCTGTTATGTGTCTCGTCTAAGATTGAAAGTGTTCAGTCTGTGTTTCATGTAACTCAACCATACAGTAATGATGAAGATCAGGCACCAGACTCTGTAAATGAACATGAGATGTTTTCCAGACCATGTGATGCTCAGACCTCCGGCGTGGAGTAAATCCCTGGACCGCGGCTCTCGGGGATAAAGCGGCTGGCACCGGGATCAAAACGAGATGCTCTACTTTGCCTCGGCTTGTATAAAGAGCGTGAAGCTGCTTGAGAAGCCTGTGATACGAGCCGCTCAAATCCCTACGACCACAACAAAGCCAGACGCTGTGAGCCTGTGTGAACGCGTTTGAGACGTGTTTCAGAGAGCAGATCGTCTGTGACAGGCAGCAGAGTTTCAGCTGAAGGTCGTGACCTCGTCTCCTGACGAAAGCTCTCTGTTTGATCCCATAATGCTTTATCTCTGCTGCCAGAAACCAGCCGTTCTCATATGTTTTATCAGCCTGTCCCAGCTAACAGGGGACATTTCTAAACTTATATAACTGTTAAATAACATTCTTAAAGTAGTGTTCATGGAACGCACTTATAACTCAAATGTGACATTCTCAAAGATGAGAGAAAATATTTTCTGAGCATCCTTTTGATGTTGTTTACTTGAAGATACATTGTGTGTGTGCTTGTGTGCGTGCGTGCGTGCGTGTGTGTTCTCATGTATGTAGGTTAGTGAAGCTGAAAAAAGAGCAGCAACAGCAGCTTCATCCATAATGAACGAGCTCCTCCCCCTCCATCCCAGGTGTCCTACAGCTGTGACACGATTTGCATACAGCCCCGCCCACCTTCAGAATCATGTTGACAATGCAGGGAGGTGAAAACACACACACACACACGCACAAACACACACACACATACAGACAGACAGACAGACACACACACACACACACACACACACACATGTTGGTTTTTATGGTTTACGGGGACTCTCCATAGGTGTAATGGTTTTTATACTGTACA
>CM049881.1:31156010-31176010 GCA_027474115.1 Schizopygopsis malacanthus
GATTCATTTGGTTCAGTTCGGGACTTCAGAACGCAGAGCGCGATTCATTTGGTTCAGATCAGGACTTCAGAACGCAGAGCGCGATTCATTTGGTTCAGTTCGGGACTTCAGAACGCAGAGCGCGATTCATTTGGTTCAGTTCGGGACTTCAGAACGCAGAGCGCGATTCATTTGGTTCAGATCAGGTGAATTTATACATTTTAAGACATTTTAATGAGACATGTATAATTAAAATGAACAATAGAAGTTATTTAACCGTCTCTTCTTGGCCTGTTTAGCCGAGCCATCCATAGAAACTGAAAGAAGCTCTGAAATAGATAAAAGAGCTAATATTATACAGACACTTGGGACATTCTACCACAAACATACATGATCTCACAGCGAATAAAAACTATTTCATCCAAAACATTATAAATCTGTCTGATGGTGGATTTCTGTGAGTTGTTCTTGTAAAGGAATATGCTCCTCAGGTATTTCTTTATTAAAACACTTTTGAAAATCACAAATCCCGTCTTTGTCCTTGTCCTCGGCTACATCTTTCATAGTTTTATTATGCTAACAACTGCTATTTATAATAAAATCTCCTTTAATAACAAGTTTCAGCTGTTATCTTTCACATCAGTTGATTAAAAACATGAAATTAAACATACGTTCCAGAAATAAATGCTATTTTATAACTGTTTTTGTATGTTTATTTGGAGGAGGACGAGCTAAAGGCAGAACATAATCAAAATGTTTTAAATCTGAAACATGTCTAAAAAGTTACTGAAATAGCTTTTATTGTATTTAATGCATGACATTGTAAAACATGAGTTAAATAAATAGACATTACACTGTACATTTGAAGCTTTTTATGCTCATCAACGATGACTTTTGTATAGATATATAGATATATAATTGTCATCTATGAGCTTTGAGTAATGATAATTATTCTAATTAATGCAGGTGGCAGTTAGTGAGGCAATAACAGAGTGATACTATAGTAATGTCTACATTATTACCTGGGAAATTACATGCAATCTTTTTAATGACCAGTCTAATATTGCAGTAACATTAAGATAATAATAATAATTTAAAATATGAGTGCTTATCAAAACTTAAGAACTTTTTCTGCATCAAAGAAATCCATAAAGTCAATCCTGTCACGCATGAAATTATAATATAATAACGTACTATTTGAGGAAATATTGATGATCTCTTTAACTGTGTAGATGAAAGTGGGGGTTAATGATATGTTTTTGTAAAAGCTCTTGTAAATATATTTTTTTATAACTATATGAGTGCCGGCGGGTATTTGTGTGATTTCTGTGAACTACAGTCGACCGAAAATTAGCTTATGTTTATAAGAATTACAAAACCATGTTAAATACAATACGGGACATGTGACCAGTCAGAAAATGATATTTGTATCAAATAAATATATTAGGTAACATATGCAAACTTGTCTGAGACCGGGCCTGACATTTAATGCGTACAAAAATGTATTTTATTAAATCATAAACACATTCTGAGATGGCACGATATTGGTGGAAATTTCTGGTAGAATGTCCCGCTTAATATTTAACGGTATTAGATTATTTGTTAATTGCATTCAATACATTACACATTCAATGGGTTTAAAAGCTGTTTTAAGCATGTTTTGTGTTTCTGACCAGAAGGAGTCGCCAGCGTCAGCTCGAGTGATTCAAAGCAGTGACTCATTTGTGAATCATTTGTGAATCATTTGATTCAATTGATTCAAAGCTTTAAAATAATGATCGTTTCTCGGTTTTCAGGACATATGATAGTTTCTCCCAATACTAGTGTGTATGAGGTGACGTTTAATCGCAATATTACCTAATAAATCTTATTATTATGGCATTGTGAGTGAATGTGCATCCACATGATAGCGTTCCAACACTAATGCAAACACATAATATACTATTGAGTGAACACTTTAAAACGCACAATAACATGCTGTAGTTCTAAAACAAATCTTTGTAAGTGATTAAATTAATAAACAGCCAGTTAATGGGCATTTGTTCACCGGCTCAGTTTCTTGTCATGTTATGCATCTCTAAAGAATCTCATTCATTTCTAAGAGTGCCACGTGAACAGACAAAAAAAAATCATTAAAATAAAATATGACTGATATGACGCTTTATATTTTTTTCTTTTGAGATAATTCAGAGATAAAGAAGTTAATAGTTTTGTTATCCTATTGAATAAAGCGGGTCAATCCAAACTGTAATAGGGGAGGTCTGCTGATAAAAACAAATAAACAAACCAAAATGCTATTCATCGTCTCTCATATATTCGTTAGTTAAAGCATTTTTTCTTTATTAATGTCTTCTTCATAGCTTAAAGTGCAGGTTTACCCGAGAGTTCGCGCAGAAATGCTGTGTTTGCGGTCGGCGACCCCTCTTCTCTGCGCCAGTGGTATCGTCCATGCTGCACGTATAAAAGCCCGCTCTCTCAGAGACGCTCAAACACAGCACAGCAGCACTGAAGATGGAGCAGACCGAGCTCACGAAGCCAGAAACTCTGGAGGATCTGATCCAAACTCTACACAAGATCTTTGAGAGTGACTGTGTCAATGTGGAGGAGGTGCAGAGCATCATGGAGTCCTATGAGAGCAAACCTGACGAGTGGATGAAGTATGCCAAGTTTGACCAGTACAGGTAACAACATCATCATTATAGTATTTATTAGCATTCCTAGGCAGTTATTTCTATGCATTTGGGTTACGATCACAATAAGGGTTTTGTTTATTAGTGTTCGTTTGTTTTTAACATGACTGAAAAATGCAAACGTGTTCATTTTATGTTGCACACCACGCAAACTGTTCGCTCAAATAAGTGTCTTGTTTTAAGTCAGAGCATTACTGGGTCTCGTATAGTCACAGGTCTGTTATTGCTCGGTTTGAATGAAATGTGCTGATTTATCAGTGGGCGTGGCTTCGCTCCAGGGGGCGCGGCTTCGCTCCAGGGGGCGGGGATTATACGGGCCAATCAGAGCGCCGCTCCTGGCGCACACCCGCTGTTCCCTGCGGTTTCATCAAACGTTGCCAGATAAACACAGTTCTGCATCACATTCCTCAGCTCTTTCTGGACTGTTCCATGATGCACGACATTCTCGTTCACTCCCTTTACTGATGGGAATATGAATAATACTGTTTTTTCAGCTGCTTACACACATTTTCAGAACTTTACCTCTTTTTTTGCACACATTAAAAAAAAAGCAAAAAGCCTCATCGCATCGAAACATCACAGTAGAGGTCTGCACGGGCTCAAAACTGAAGCCCGAACCCGGCCCGTACCCGAGATTGTCTGACCCAACCCGACCCGACCCGAGCGGCACGGTTAAATTTAGAGCCCGAACCCGACCCGAGATCCCCCCCCCCAACGAATAGCCAACAAAAAAAAAAGGAAAAAGGCTGCATTTCACGATTGCATGCAAAGAAATAGATTAGTCAAGGCTCTGCCATTTCACAAACATTTACCAGTTATGAAAGTTTGTGAACATCAGGTGCAGCGGTCGCATACATTCTGCCGAGTTTATGAATTTTGTATGGACAAGACGATAATTCTTCCACCGTACAAATTATGGTCATTTTTTGTCAGTTAAGGCTCGTTAGCATTCTGTCTACTTTAAATCAGACATAAGATCTTAAATAAGATTGTATTTATTTGAATGCATTAATCATTTATTTGAATTAGCGAGAGAGAGAGAGAGAGAGAGAGAGAGAGAGAGACCGAGAGAGAAGGGGGAATGTTGCGCGTGCGTGTGAACCTGCGTCTGCGCGTCTCTCTCTATAAGCAATGAGGCTTAGTTACTTCAAAAACAGCGATTTTGCCGCCTCATTGCAGATAAATATAATGTTGTGACTTGCGAGTCAGTAGCCTGTCAAAGCTATTTTACTAATAAAAGTGTCCATGATGTTTGTGCTCTGCGCGATCTCTGATATCTGTGGGCAATGTGTGTGCGTGCGTCTATGAAAGCAGCGAAGCCTCTGCATATAGTTTTGGCTACAAACCCGAACCCGACCCGAACCCGAGGCTATCCATTAAACATTAACCCGAAACCCGACCCGAAACCCGACAGTATTTCGGGACCCGCGGGTTCGGGTCGGGTAGCAGACCTCTACATCACAGACATTTGTCTTAACACCTTTGCCATAATCGGATATATAATTCACAGTTATTAAACACCTAAAGCTATTGTTTCGTGAACATTGATAATATTGATAGTAATTTGCAGAGAGATGTGGTATTAGTAGTTGTGAATACAGTACTAACGGAAATAAACACATCAAGCATGTGTAGTTGCACTGTAAATAAACTTAAAATAATTCGTTACCCCGCTGACTTAAAATTTTTAGTTAAATCAACTTGAAATGTTAAGATACGTAATGTTAATTTAAGGCAAAACTGGAATATTTTAGTTGACTAAACTACTCATTTTAAGTCGGCGGGGTAACAAATTATTTTAAGATGAAATAACGCTTATTTTTGTATTTTTAGATATAGATAGATATTTAGATATAGATATTTGCCTCAAACACAATTAAATATTGCACTTTTGTGAACCTTTGCTTGTTTGCGTGCTGCTTGATGACACATAATATTTCATAAACAGGCTTTTATCACTGTAAAAGAGATAAGCTGACTTAAGTCTAAAGCATTGAGGAACCCATTGCCTTAAAATTAATAATTAATTAATAATAAAAAAGTATAAGTTAAGTGAATTGTCACTTAACCTTTTTTTCCCAATTATTATTTATTTAATAGTTTTATCGAGTTTCCTCAATGTTTTAAGTTAAGTCAGCTTATCTCTTTTACAGTGTGTGTAGATTATTGATTGGTTGGTGGTCAGTGAAGCACATGTGAGGAGTTAGTGATAAATTACCGTGGCTTTCTGATTAGTTGTGTTTCCCAGAAAAGGCTGATAATTAGTGTCAGGTTTTGCAGATTTGGTGAGTGCTTTCTGCACTGTAAAAAAAAAACAACAGTAAAATTTACAGTAAAAACCAGCAGCTGTGGTTCTACCGTAAAAAATACGATAACAACATTTCACGATTTTAACTTAAATTCACAGTTAAATACCGTAAGTTCATAAACTGATATAATGTTAATATACCAAGATATTGAAGTACTGACATCTGTTTTGTATCTTTGTAATACACTGATAACCACCAAAAGCAGGAGGTGATGAGATTATGGCCTTTTGCACTGCTGTAGTTCCAGAACTAAAAGTACGGTACTAAAGTACTGGGACGATTTTGTGGGTACAAAGACAGTGGGTTCTAAGAAGTGACGTAAGCCGGTCGACAGCGACGTCATTTGTGTGCGGCGTTCAACAACGTAAACAAAGAAGAATGTCAAGCGAGTGAAAGAACGAAAGGAGGACTAAGAATCTCAAATTACAATTTGCTGTGTTGCATTTAATTGCGGCTGATAGAAGCACAAAAACGTTCGGGTACTATGAAACGGTTCCCGCGGTGCGAACACACACACGGGAGTTCGGGTACTATGAAACGGTTCCCGCGGTGCGAACACACACACGGGAGTTCGGGTACTATGAAACGGTTCCCGCGGTGAGAACACACACGTGGGAGTTCGGGTACTATGAAACGGTTCCTGCAGTGTGAACACACACACGGGAGTTCGGGTACTATGAAACGGTTCCCGCGGTGCGAACACACACGTGGGAGTTCGGGTACTATGAAACGGTTCCCGCGGTGCGAACACACACGTGGGAGTTCGGGTACTATGAAACGGTTCCCGCGGTGAGAACACACACACGTGGGAGTTCGGGTACTATGAAACGGTTCCCGCGGTGCGAACACACACATGTGGGAGTTCGGGTACTATGAAACGGTTCCCGCGGTGAGAACACACACATGTGGGAGTTCGGGTACTATGAAACGGTTCCCGCGGTGAGAACACACACGTGGGAGTTCGGGTACTATGAAACGGTTCCCGCGGTGCGAACACACACACAGGAATTCGGGTACTAGCAAGGGAATTCTAGTACCCGAGGGAGGGAAGGGAGCAAGGGAACGCTGGGAATTCTAGGAAGGTCAGTTTACGTTTTTTTTCCTGTAAGTCTTACCGTTAACCATTTACCAGGTTTTTACTGTAGCGTTTTCACAGTGTGTTTCCGTTAAAATCCCGGTCATGTTTCACAGTGCAGTGTTTGCATTGAACGGACTCGTGTGTTTACAGATACACCAGAAATCTTGTGGATGAGGGGAATGCAAAGTTCAACCTGATGATTTTGTGCTGGGGCGAAGGACACGGCAGGTAATGTCCATGCAGATAATCCCACGGCCTGTATTTACTGCAATCACGAGTAGGGATCAATGACTGAACATGCATCAATAAATTAGAGATATTAACAGACAGATAGCGGCCTGATAGTAGAGTCCAATGTCTTGTGATTAGCCAGGTCATAAAAGACAGATAATACATGCAAAGCTTTAATAAATGCAACGGGGTGCAGATAAAATAATGCTGTCATAAAAGCATAAGCAGTTATTCACTGTGAGATATGAAGAAAATAGCACGATTTGTTGTTAAAATTTGCTAATTTCCAATTAATTCAAACTTAAAAGCTTCAGTTGCTGGCTTATATTTTAAGTATAATCATATTGGCTGTATGATTAATTTCTCATCTTCATTTAATCTAAATTTTCATGCATCAAAACCCCTGAACGTTAGAATGCGTCTTGCTTATTATTATTATGTATTTTTTCTGATCTTACATTTGTATTATGGGTGTCAGAATAGTCAATATACCTCAAAAATATTTTCAGCCGTATTTATAACCAGAATACTGAATCTAAAAAATGTTATTGCAACTTATTATCTCATAATTATTACCTTTTCTCCTCAGAATAACGTGATAATAACATCAGAAATGAAAGATATAAACACACAATTATAATAAAATAGTCCCTATTGTGAATTTATATCTTACAGCTCTCAGAAAATAGCGGAGAAAAAAAAATCAGAATTATGATATTAACGAGTCATAAGTACTTTGTTTTATTCCATACAGTAATTATTAATATATTACAAGACTCTTTATTTAATATCACAGCGAACAGTCATTTTAAATCTTTCCCCATTTAATTTAAACACTAGATTTTACCCATTTGTCAGTTTTTAATCACTTAAATTTAGTGTGATTAGTTATTATCTTATATATGTTACGACAGGTCAGGATAAGTATGTTGTTTAATTCTTACATATTTTTATGTACATTTTATTTTCTCAAACGTGACATGTTAATATGCTTTCTGTGCATATAAAATCGTTTTTTAAATGTAATGTTTTGTATTTGAATTATTTGGTTGCACTTTATTTTAAGGTGTCCTTGTTACAGTGTAACATTTAAGTATTGCGTAATGTTAATTAACTACATGTACTTATTATACAGTTAGGATTAGAATTGGGGTTACTTGCATGTAATTATGCATTGCTTGTAAAAGTACCTGGTGATTGTTACCGTGTACTAAAGAAAGCATGGTTGTTAATCTGCGGTGTTTGGCACGATTGCAGCAGCATCCACGATCACACAGACTCGCACTGCTTCCTAAAGCTGCTCCAGGGTCAGCTGAAGGAGACGCTCTTCGACTGGCCCGACCGCAAGCTTCAGGCCGGCATGCAGCAGAAGTCCCAGCAGGTGCTGCTGGAGAACCAGTGCGCCTACATCAACGGTGAGAGACCGGGTTAGACTCCAGGGAGCAGGGGATGAGTCTGTCGTCTGACGATGATCTCTGTGTGTTTCAGACTCGCTTGGGCTTCATCGAGTAGAGAACGTGAGCCACACGGAGACGGCCGTCTCTCTGCACCTCTACAGCCCGCCCTTCCAGACCTGCCGGACCTTTGACCAGCGCACCGGACACAACAACAGCGTCAGGATGACCTTCTGGAGCAAGTTCGGCGAGAGGACGCCGTATGTAAGTCATGCCTTTAAATTAAGTGTCCCCTAAACTCCATCGGTGACATGTGTGACCCTGCAGCACAAAAGGAATATTTATAATACATTGTATGGGTCAAAATAATACATTTGTATTTATCCCAAAAATCATTAGGATATTAAAATCATGTTCCATGAAGATATTCCTACCGTAAATATATCAAAACGTATTTTTTGATTAGTAATATGCATTGCTAAGAACGTAATTTAACAATATTTAGATTTTTTGCACCCTCAGATTCCAGATTTTCAAATATTGTCCAAACCATACATCAAAGTAAAGCTTATATATTCAGCTTTCAGATAATCCATAAATCTATTTTATTTTTTTATTGACCCCTTATGACTGGTTTTGTGCTCCAGGGTCACGTTTACACATTTACAGTCAAACCAAAATTATTCAGACAGCAGATATCATTTTTGATATTTTTGGGTGCAGGACACTATAATTGATTTATGTAAGTGAGGATAGCAAAATAAAGTGAACCGTGGCATATTATACACAAAACATTTATCAATCCGGACACTTTGACCTGAGCATGTTTTGCTTTAATTGCTAATGAGATATTTTCACACCACAGACTGAACAAAATAAAGCATTGATTGGTGATTGGTCGAGGTAAATTGGTATTATCTAATTATGTTCTTAACCTAACCCTGACTTAACCGCTGACTACCGAATTCATTACATTAGTTATTATCATTTGTTCTGACACTATTTATTTTATAAACTATCGTGAATAAACTGTGATATAATGTGAAGGTGTCTGAATACATTTGGTTTGACTTTATTAATAAAAATACCCTGCAACTGTACTTTTAGTGTACTAACAACTAATTTAATGCACTTTAATTGTGTGGAAGTTAAGATATAATGAAGTATATTTGATTGTGTTAAAGTGCATGTATTGTGAGTATACTTCAGGTGCACTTTAAATATCTTACATTTATATCAAATATCATATAATCCTGACATTAAAACACATTTTAGGTTTAATATTAAGACATGTGCGTTGTGCACAAGCAGTTTTAATTATAACTTTTATTTCAGTAAGTCTTGAGTGGTATCAGTTAATATGTTATTATATTTGAAGTATACTTAAATGTATTTTAAACATGACTTTATGACTCGCAAATTTTCTTTTGCAAAGGGATTCTGCATAAAAAATGCCTAGATGTGTATAAAATCTTAATAAAAGCTCATTAAAAACTCTAGTGAGAATGATAATTAGTTTTTAGCTGATAAGAAAGTGTGCATAAACTACAATAGAAAGCTCATGAACAGATCATATGATAACTCACTGCACAGCATCTCAAAATATGTTTTAATATTTCAGAAATACTTGAGAAAAACGGGTCACGCTTTATTTTAACGTCCAATTCTCGCCATTAACAGAACAATGTTTGCATTATTCAGCTTTATTAATAGTTAGTAAGGTAGTTGTTAAGATTATGTTTTGGGTGCAGCACATGTGCTTTATACGTACTAATAAACTGGAGATATGTTAATTATTGGCATGCTCATAAGCACCTGGTTAATAGTGAGATTTGGCCTTTATACTAAAGTGTTCCCGCAGAAGTCATAAACAAAGTTTGTGTGTGATTAGCTGTTTCAAAGATCAGGTTACTTCTGGAGCAAGATAACATGCCAGCGTTTGTTACAGTGTTTCGTCTGGAGCGAGTCATTTATCATGCGTTTGTTACAGTGTTTCGTCTGGAGCGAGTCATTTATCATGTGTTTGTTACAGTGTTTCGTCTGGAGCGAGTCATTTATCATGTGTTTGTTACAGTGTTTCGTCTGGAGCGAGTCATTTATCATGTGTTTGTTACAGTGTTTCGTCTGGAGCGAGTCATTTATCATGCGTTTGTTACAGTGTTTCGTCTGGAGCGAGTCATTTATCATGCGTTTGTTACAGTGTTTCGTCTGGAGCGAGTCATTTATCATGTGTTTGTTATAGTGTTTCGTCTGGAGCGAGTCATTTATCATGTGTTTGTTATAGTGTTTCGTCTGGAGCGAGTCATTTATCATGTGTAGGGATGGGTATCGTTAAGGTTTTAACGGTATTACTACTCTTATCGATACTGCTTATCGGTTCGGTACTTTAACGGTATTCTTATCGGTACTTTTTGTTATTTATATATATACATACATATATACATACACATATATGTATGAAATATATATTTATATGATAGATTAGCAGCTTAATTAACATGGCTTTATATTCTGAAATGTTAAATAAATATTTCATTAAATAAATATAAAACATCAATTTGTAAATGCACCGCAAATGCGCAGGCATTTTTAGTGTTTTATATACATAAGATAAGATAGAGTAAGAACAAAGAAACAAAGTTAAATAAACTGACAAATATACAATTTGTCAAACCATAAAACAAATGTAAAAAATACCACAGTGCTTTCATTTATCTATGGTGGTCTACTAACATTAATGTTCAGATAAGTAATAGCTACAAAATAAATCTAAAAGTGATCAAATACAAATGAACACTGCATCGTTTTCACTGTATATATTGATAGATTAATGCTTATTAAAGCTATTACTTTATTCAGATTAAGAGCTGTGAGTGATTTTGTCTTTGTATTTTGTTCTTTGATTAACATTGAAGAAGCTCCAATCTGTCACTGAGACAAAATATTGACACACAATTTTCTCCCGACTGTTCTCGTTCACTTGAAGATATAAACTGTGTTTTAAGTGAATACTCTTCAAGCCGTCCGTTTTTACATGCTTTGTGTGCATTTGATCGTTTGGACGCGCCCGAAGCTCAAAGTGTATTTTGCTTGTCAGTTTTAGAGCGCGCCGCGCACGCACACACACACACGCGCGCGCACACACTTCAGCCTGAGGAAAAGCGTCTCTCGTGTGGATTGTACTTTCAACGTTTTATTATCAAACATGTCCAGCAATTTAGTAACTGTAAAGACGGCATTTTACAACAATCGACAGACGATTGATCTGATTCTGACGTTAAGTTTTGGTCAGGGAGGAACGAATGCGCACCGCTGTGAAGAGAAGGAAGTTGTGTTAGAAGAAACACGGCTATAATCTTTAGAAGCTAAAAAAAACATTAAATAAACTCAGTTTAATATAACAGCCACAGGCCTAAAGTGTAAGCATGTTTTAATGGTTAGTTCTCTCTTCTATCATAAACAGGGCTTATGTTGCGCGTGCTGAACTCATCCACGTGAGCGATTCGCTTCTGATTTGGGAATAGCAAAAATGCATCATAGACAAGAGTTTGAATATTATTGCATATAAAAACAGCTGGTGACTCTGGCGGGATAGAATTTGCAAGATAATGTGTATATATATATATAGCAATAATAAATGTATGTGTGTTTTCTTGATTTCTCCAGTACCGATAACAGAACCGTTAACGTCAGAGCTTATCGATACTCCGGTCTTTTATAATTTAGCCCCGAGACCGATTAAATACCGAGTTTCGGTACCCATCCCTAATCATGTGTTTGTTACAGTGTTTCGTCTGGAGCGAGTCATTTATCATGCGTTTGTTACAGTGTTTCGTCTGGAGCGAGTCGTTTATCATGCGTTTGTTACAGTGTTTCGTCTGGAGCGAGTCATTTATCATGTGTTTGTTACAGTGTTTTGTCTGGAGCGAGTCGTTTATCATGTGTTTGTTACAGTGTTTCGTCTGGAGCAAGTCGTTTATCATGTGTTTGTTACAGTGTTTCGTCTGGAGCGAGTCGTTTATCATGTGTTTGTTACAGTGTTTCGTCTGGAGCGAGTCATTTATCATGTGTTTGTTATAGTGTTTCGTCTGGAGCGAGTCATTTATAATGTGTTTGTTGCAGTGTTTCGTCTGGAGCGAGTCATTTATCATGTGTTTGTTACAGTGTTTCGTCTGGAGCGAGTCATTTATCATGTGTTTGTTACAGTGTTTCGTCTGGAGCGAGTCGTTTATCGTGTTTGTTGCAGTGTTTCGTCTGGAGCGAGTCGTCTATCATGCGATTGTTACAGTGTTTCGTCTGGAGCGAGTCATTTATAATGCGTTTGTTACAGTGTTTCGTCTGGAGCGAGTCATTTATCATGCGTTTGTTACAGTGTTTCGTTGGACAGTCATTTATCATGTTTCGTGTTTCTGGAGCGAGTCATTTATCATGTGTTTGTTACGTTTTCGTTGGAGCAGTCATTTATCATGTTTTGTTACAGTGTTTCTCTGGAGCGAGTCATTTATCATGTGTTACAGTGTTTCGTCTGGAGCGAGTCGATATCATGTGTTTGTTACGTGTTTCTGGAGCGAAGTCATTTATCATGTGTTTGTTACAGTGTTTCGTCTGGAGCGAGTCATTTATCATGCGTTTGTTACAGTGTTTCGTCTGGAGCGAGTCGATATCATGTGTTTGTTACAGTGTTTCGTCTGGAGCGAGTCATTTATCATGTTTATCATGTGTTTGCTACAGTGTTTCGTCTGGAGCGAGTCGTTTATCATGCGTTTGTTACAGTGTTTCATCTGGAGCGAGTCGTTTATCATGTGTTTGTTGCAGTGTTTCGTCTGGAGCGAGTCATTTATCATGTGTTTGTTACAGTGTTTCGTCTGGAGCGAGTCGATATCATGTGTTTGTTACAGTGTTTCCTCTGGAGGGAGTCATTTATCATGTGTTTGTTACAGTGTTTCGTCTGGAGCGAGTCTTTATCATGGTTTGTTGCAGTGTTTCGTCTGGAGTCATTTATCATGTGTTTGTTAGTGTTTCGTCTGGAGTCATTTATCATGTTTGTTACGTGTTTCTGGAGCGAGTCATTTATCATGCGTTTGTTACAGTCATTTATCATGTTTCGTCTGGAGCGAGTCGTTTATCATGTGTTTGTTACAGTGTTTCGTCTGGAGCGAGTCATTTATCATGTGTTTGTTATAGTGTTTCGTCTGGAGTGTTTCGTCTGGAGCGAGTCATTTATCATGTTTGTTTGTTACAGTGTTTCGTCTGGAGCGTGTTTGTTAGTCATTTATCATGCGTTTGTTACAGTCATTTATCATGTTTCGTCTGGAGCGAGTCGTTTTATCATGTGTTTGTTACAGTGTTTCGTCTGGAGCGAGTCATTTATCATGTGTTTGTTACAGTCATTTATCATGTTTCGTCTGGAGCGAGTCATTTATCATGTGTTTGTTACAGTCATTTATCATGTTTCGTCTGGAGCATTTAGTGTTTGTTATGTTTTCGTCTGGAGCGAGTCATGTGTTTGTTACAGTGTTTCTGTTTTTATCATGTTTTGTTACAGTGTTTCGTCTGGAGCGAGTCATTTATCATGTTTATCGTGTTTGTTACAGTGTTTCGTCTGGAGCGAGTCATTTATCATGTTTTGTTATGTTTCGTCTGGAGCGAGTGTTTATCGTGTTGTTACAGTGTTTCGTCTGGAGCGAGTCATTTGTGTTTGTTACAGTGTTTCATCATTTATCATGTGTTTGTTACAGTTTGTTACAGTGTTTCGTCTGGAGCATTTATCATGTGTTTGTTAGTCATTTATCATGTGTTTGTTACAGTGTTTCGTTGGACAGTGTTTTGTTACGTGTTTCTCTGGAGCGAGTCATTTGTGTTTGTTATCATGTGTTTGTTACGTGTTTCATTTGTTACAGTGTTTCGTCTGGAGCGATCATGTGTTTGTTACATTTATCATTTATCATGTGTTTGTTAGGGGGGAAAATGTGTTTGTTAAGTGTTTCAACATTTATCATGAGAACACACACACACACACACACACACACACACACACACACACACACACACACACAGAGAGAGAGATACACAAACACACACACACACACACACACACACACAGAGAGATACACAAACACAGAGAGACACACACACACACACACACACACACACACAGAGAGATACACAAACACAGAGAGACACACACACACACACACACACACACACACACACACACACACACACACACAGAGAGAGAGAGATACACACACACACACACACACACACACACAGAGAGATACACAAACACAGAGAGACACACACACACACACACACACACACACAAGATACTTTTATTTGTAGTATTGATTCTTTGTGCAAGTTTCCCAGAAAGTGTGTTCGATTGAAAACATGATGCTTATTTACAAATGTTTTATGCCAGAAATTAACCTCCAACACGGGCTTATTATAAAAGCAAACTTATACTGAATAAAAAAAAATACAAAATGTGTTACTTTAACTGAAATACAATAAAATATTTAATCGGTTTGCAAGCACTAGTTTAATTTTATGTACTAAAACTGCAATTGCAATAAAAATGAATAAAAAACATATAGACTAATAAACATTACAAAAGCAATACAATAATAAAGGAACATGAAAGCAGAAAATCTAATAGAAAATATGAACCAAACCTATAATAGTATAAATGAAATGATGAGAGGAATGTTGAGAGTTAATGTTTGTTGATCAGCGGAGAGGCTGTAAATCTGTTATCGGTGTATTAGTCAGTTCAGTCAGAAAGAACTGCATGTTCTCTGGGTCCGGCCAACACACACACACACACAGAGACACACACACACACACACATACACACCACACACACTCACACAGAGACACACACACACGCACACACTCAGTCACACACACACACACACACATACACACCACACACACACACACACACACACACATACACACCACACAGAGACACACACACACACACACACACATGCTCACACCACACACACACACACACACTATTTCTCTCTCTCTCTCTCACACACACACACACACACACACACACACACACACACACACCACACAGAGACACACACACACATGACACACACACACACACACTGACACACACACACACACACACTCTCTCTCTCTCTCACACACACACACACACACACACACACATACAGTCACACACACTTCTCTCTCTCTCTCTCTCACACACACACACACACACACACACACATACACACACTCTATCTTTCTCTCTCTCTCTCACACACACACACACACACACATAAGCACAGAGACACACACACACACACACACACACACACACACTGTGTCTGGGTTCGGTCAGTATTCCTGTGGTGCTCCGGTGACGTACCGTCTGTGTGCCGCTCAGAATGTGTTCCACATGTGCTCCACGCCGCACGTATCTGCTCTCACAGCTTGCACAAGTGTACCTCGACCAAAACACTGGACGCTATATTTCCACATCAGCCTGTGTTTGATAAGATAAGAGACCGGCTCATCACACAGCTGTTTTCAGCTGCTTACTTACACACATTTTCAAAACCTTGCCTTATTCTTTTATTTCTGTACTTCACACACAAATCCACATCACAGACACATCTCAAAAGCAATCACCTTTGCCGTATTATTACAGGTTTCTCAGCTGCGTAAACACGACATCTCAACACAAACTTAAACGTGTAAGAGAACCATTTTCAGCAGTGTTCAGCTCATTTTCAGGAGATTTGGGAGGTTTTTTATTATTTGTTTGTATTTTTTAACTAGTTTTTTTTGGGAGATTCTTGAGTTTTTTTTAAATTAATTCTTTCAACTTATTTTTAGGAGATTTTAGAGTTTTTTTAACTTATTTTTTGGAGATTTGTTAGTTTTTTGTTTTTACTTATTTTTTAGGAGATTTTTGTGTTTTTTTCAACTTATGTTTTAGGATAATTTTGAGTTTTTTCAACTTATTTTTAGGAGATTTTTTAGTTTTTTCAACTTATTTTTTAGACGATTTTTTTGTTTTTTCAACTTATTTTTTAGGAGATTTTAGAGGTTTTTGTACTTACTGTTTAGGAGATTTTTTTTTTTTTTTCAACTTATTTTTTAGGAGAATTTTTAGTTTTTTCAACTTATTTTTAGGAGATTTTTTTTTTTTTTTCAACTTATTTTTTAGGAGAATTTTGAGTTTTTTCAACTTATTTTTAGGAGATTTTTTTTGTTTTTTGTTTTTACTTATTTTTTAGGAGATTTTTTTGTTTTTTTCAACTTATTTTTTAGGAGAATTTTGAGTTTTTTTCAACTTATTTTTAGGAGATTTTTTAGTTTTTTCAACTTATTTTTTAGACGATTTTTTAGTTTTTTCAACTTATTTTTTAGGAGATTTTAGAGGTTTTTGTACTTATTGTTTAGGAGATTTTTTTAGTTTTTTCCAACTTATTTTTTAGGAGAATTTTTAGTTTTTTCAACTTATTTTTAGGAGATTTTTTTTTTTTTTTCAACTTATTTTTTAGGAGAATTTTTAGTTTTTTCAACTTATTTTTTAGGAGAATTTTGAGTTTTTTCTACTTATTTTTATGAGTTTTTTTTTTTCAACTTATTTTTTAGGAGATTTTTGCGTTTGTTCAACTCATTTTTTAGGAGATTTTAGGAGGTTTTTGTACTTATTGTTTAGGAGATTTTTTAGTTTTTTTTTTACTTATTTTTTAGGAGAATTTTGAGTTTTTTCAACTTATTTTTTAGGAGATTTTAGAGGTTTTTGTACTTATTGTTTAGGAGATTTTTTTAGTTTTTTCAACTTATTTTTTAGGAGAATTTTTAGTTTTTTCAACTTATTTTTAGGAGATTTTTTAGTTTTTTCAATTTATTTTTTAGGAGATTTTTTTGTATTTTCAACTTATTTTTTAGGAGAATTTTGAGTTTTTTCAACTTATTTTTAGGAGATTTTAGAGGTTTTCTACTTATTTTTAGGAGTTTTTTTTTTCAACTTATTTTTTAAGGAGATTTTTGCGTTTTTTCAACTCATTTTTTGACCAGACTTTGTGTTTGTGATTCTCTTCCAGGAGAGCACCGTTTCACAGGAGAACAACTGAGACCAGACGAGCAAGTGTTTAAATCCTGATCCAGCTCTTTATAAGATCCACAGAGGACAGTCTGGTAACCGTGGCCTAGTTTAGAGGTCTGAATAGACGCATTAGTCCAGCATTCCTGTGTAATCAGCAGAAGAACCAGCTCCAGCACTTGCTCTGTTATTAGAGTTCATGTTCAGCAATCTGGTCTCGTGGAACCAATGCTTTTATAAACTGGAGATTTTATTTCAAACGGACCTTGAATCTTTGCTGGAAACTCATTGTTGTCTTAACATTGACGTCAATAAAATGTTTCCCAAATGTTGTTGTGTGTGCATCATTTACACTGATGCGTTTCTATTGAATTCATGCTTTCCCAAAGAATCAAAACTTTCTGTTTATGAATCAACTAAAAGATTCGTTTGTCAACTCAAATAAAACAATATATATATATATATATATATATATATATATATATATATATATATGAAAAACATGTTTTATTTCAGCTACACTGTATAAAAATATCAAACGTCGAGCAAACTTAAATGTGTAAGGCAACCAGCTTCAGCAGTTTTCAGCTTATTTTCAGGAGATCATTTAGTTTTATTTATAATGTATTAGGATTTTTTTTTGTATTTTCAACTTGTTTTATTTATTTTTTTGGATATTTTCAGGAGATTTTTGAGTTTTTTTACTTATTTTCTATTATATTTTTCAACTTATTTTTGAGTTTTTTTAATTATTTTTGTGTATTTTTCAACTTAAATTTACGCATTTAGCAGACGCTTTTATCCAAAGAGACTTACAGTACATTCAGGTTATAAATTTTTTATCAGTATATGTGTTCCCTGGGAATCGAACCCACAACCTTTGTGCTGCCAACACAATGCTCTACCACTGAGCCACAGGAGCACTTATTTATTTTAGCTTATTTTTTTAGGAGATTTTTGAGGAATTTGTTACTTATTTTTTGTAATATTTGGTAGGTTTTTGCAACTTTTTTTTTTTTACTTAATTTTTAGCTTATTTTTAGGATATTTTTAGAGTTTTAGTTTTTTTTCAGCTTATTTTTTAGGATATTATTTTTGAGTTTTTTTCAGCTTATTTTTTAGGAGATTGAGTTTTATTTTTGAGAATAAGAACTAATTCAGAATATGAAGAAAACAGAAAATAGTATCTCGGTGATATTTTTGGGGTGCATGATCCCGTTGGTAAACACCTTATTTCTTTATTTTAAGGACTCTTAAATAGTTGCTTATTAGCGTGCATATTACTAGAATATTAGCCATTAGTAGTGATTAAGCACATATTAATGTCTTATTCTACATCCCTAATCCTACTCAATACCTAAACTTAACAACTAACTATTAATAAGCAGCAAATGATGCGTTTATTGAGGGAAAAGTGGTAGTAAATAGTGAATAATGTTTTCTATTCTAAAGCGTTACCAGATCAGCTTGTGTAAAGCACGGGTGAATATGTGAATATGAATGAACTCTGAACTGAATGCATTAATAAGAGCGTGGATGAAGTGGATGTTTCTGAGAGTCGTGTTGATGCACGTCTGTCTGATTCTTCATTCACACGGCTATAGATCATGTTTCTCAAGGCCAGGAGCACACGAGAGAGATCATCGTGCAGAAACACATCGCTTCAGTGAACAACAAGCACAGATTCTATCAGAAAGCACCTTATGTTCTCCCCATGTCTGTCTGATCGCATAATTTATTTCACCTGTGTTTCATTCATCATTGTTTCTGAAGCCCAGTGTTTCCGCTGGTGCTCATTGTAAAGTCAGTTTAATATAGTTTAAGATGAAATGCAGATGTTGGAGAATCTATGAACTGAAGCTTTGCAGTTCTTCTCAAAACTTTACACACAAATCCAAGAATCGCACACAAAATGAAGCACTGCATAAAAATATCACAAACTCCTCTCAAAAGCAAACACCTTTGCCATAATATTATATGCTCAGATATTAAAAACATACAGCTATTGTTTGATGAGATTGAGAGTAAACTGTTATCCTCTCCATTATCTGCCGCCCATTTTATCTGCCCCGGGAATTCTCATCAATCGTCGTCACTGCCGTTTATATACCACCAAAGGCAGATAGCAGCTTGGCTTTGTCTAAACTACACGATGAACTCAGCGGATATATCAACATACATCCTGACGCTGCATGCATCATCGCTGGAGACTTTAACAAAGCTAACCTCAAAAAGGTCATCCCTAACTTTCATCAGCACATATCCTGTCCAACCAGAGGACTGAATACACTCGATCACTGCTACACCCAATTCAAAAATGCCTACAAAGCCCACTCACTGCCGGCGTTTGGAAAATCAGACCACGCGGCCATCTTCCTCACACCGGATTATAAACAACGGATCCTTCAAGAACCCCGGTGGAGAGGGAAGTGACGCGCTGGTCCTCCCACTCTGAAGCTACGCTACAGGCGTCTCTTGATGACGTCGACTGGGACATGTTCCGGGCGAGTTCATCTGACGTCAGCGAATTCACGGATGTAGCATTAAGCTTCGTAAACACACTAACCGAACAGGCAACCGAAACAATAACAATAAAGACTTTCTCAAATCAGAAGCCGTGGGTGGACAGAACAATTCGTGACGCAGTTAACCATCGAACTGCCGCATACAATGCCGGTATTCTGTCAGGGAACATGACTGAGTACAAGTCATCTTGTTATGCTCTCCGTCGTGCAGTAAGAGCCGATAAATGCCGATACAGTGAGAGAATTGAGTCACATTTCCAGCTCAATGACTCTCGACGCATGTGGCAGGGACTAAAGACCATCTGTTCCTCTGGAAACAACAACTCTGTGGAGGTGAGAGCAGACCCGTTGCTAGCCGTAGAGCTAAACAACTTCTACGGCCGCTTTGAATGCAATGGCGGCGCGATTCTGCCGAGCAGCGCGTCAAGAAGCAGCAGACAGAGCAGCAATGATCATGTATTCACCGTGTCAGAGGATGATGTTCGGAGGGAACTAAGGAGAGTGAACGTCAGAAAAGCAGCAGGACCCGATGGGATTACTGGCCGCGTTCTGAGGTCCTGTGCTGATCAGCTTGCTGGTTTGTTTACATCCATATTTAATGAGTCCCTCGCTACCTCTGTGGTCCCCACCCCCTTTAAAAAATCTGTCATTATCCCTGTGCCCAAGAACAGTAAACCCTCTTGCCTGAATGACTATCGTCCAGTTGCCCTTACATCGA